>CM055964.1:54140000-54167500 GCA_029531755.1 Holothuria leucospilota
GGGGTTCTGGGGGTCCTCCTTGCGAAATTTTTGAAAAAAAACTTTTAGATGGTAATTTCTCGCATCTGGCAATCAGCCTTAGAACACAAGCAAACATTATTTTTATGAAATAGTATATCGTTATCAGCGTGGTTTCTGTGATGTTGATATGATCATATTCTTAGTGACCAGACAGAAGGTCTGGGATACTCTCCTAGGAATATTTTGCCACAGCTTGAACACTTTTAGATGGAATTTCTCGGCACATGCAAATCGAGATAGATGTGCTCAAAGAATCATTTTATGGCATTTTAAATTATCATGCAGTTTCAGTCTGCTCATCAGATCTGATTCCAGTATTCTCTCCATTCCCACCTACCCTATTTACCCTTCCTCCTTTATTCACCCCAGTGGCGTAGCCAGAGGAGGGCAGGGGGCAGAGTGCCCCCCACACAGAAATTTTGGGGACGCAATGGGCGATGTTGAAAAAATGAAGGAAAGCCCCCCCCCAATGAAAAAAAAAACGGGGAGAGGAGGGAGGGATGGGAAGTTGGTGGGGCGGAGTGGAAGGGGGTAGGGGTCTAGGTCTCGGGGATGAGTAATGACGGTGGAATCCGCAGCAGAACGGACGGCATATTCATTTTATGCAGGGCGCATTGGCAATAGGCCCCGAAAAGTCAATCAAAACCTTGGATATTAATGATGTCATCTCGTCTGGAAACAGTGTTCCGGATTATTTCTCCTGCTTTCAACAGATTATGCCTTGGGGACTGAACCCTTGCCCTTTTATGGAATCCTAATCCTGATTTTGAAACAAAATAAATCCAGAACAATTATTGGTTGTCAATGTCATTTTCACTCGGAGGGCGAACTGCCCCTCCAGGGATGGCACCAGGTGGGGAAGGGGGCAGGGGGCCATGGCCTACCGGCGGGGAATTTTTACAGTTTCGTCGGGGAGTCTTAGTCGATACGATTAAGCATGCAGTCCCCGAAGGCGACAGTCGCCCCGGTGGTTTACCTGTTTTTTTTTTTTTTTTTTTTTTTTTTTGTGTGTTTTTTGCTCTCAAGAGGACAACTTCTCTAATAAGAACCCAAAATTTTCGTCGCGTTACGCGCGCTGTAGGGTCACTCCATTTTCTTCAATATTTCCATTCCACATAGCTAGACAGCACAAGTCCTGTCCACCTTACCAAGTAACATGTAGGCAGAGTACACAGCTTATGTAAATTTCATCCCATATCGCAATGCCTAGTTGCTGTTCTCTAATGCTGTACGGTCAGTTGGTGAGCGGGGCTTGGTGGTTTCGATACAATGTATGTTATCCCGATGCGGTCTTCAACCACTACAGTTTCTTTCTTTCTTTTTGTTCTTAATAATTACATATGTTTTTTGTGGAACCTACCAAACATTTTCGCACCCTTCGCGCGCTTTGCAGTTTCACGATTCAGATTCAAAAGAACGATATCAGTGCGCAACTTGACTTTTGAAGTATTAAGTGATATTATGCAAAATACGCCCTGCAATGACATGGGATAGTTAGGCTCCTTCATATCTCCTTCTCACCATGCACGACATAGTGGGTTGTCGGAACTTGTTTGTGGCTGGCAAACAAGTGTTTCACTTATTTTGGCTTTCAAAAGGATCATTTCTGAGATAAAACTCACAGTTTTCGGTACGCTTTGCCCACTTTTCCTCAGTTCCTTTACTTATAGTTAAATATAATACAATGCCATCTCATTCCCGTAAACCTAGTTAGTTTTCTCTTATGTCTGTCGTGAGGTACGGCTAGTGACCCGAGGAGGGAAGTAAAATGTAAGTTATGTCTGATAGGGTCCATCTGCCCGAAAAATTGACCTATATATATATATATATATATATATATATATATATATATATATATATATATATGTATGTATATATATATATAGTTTTAAACAGTACAGATTCTCTTTAGTGTAGGATCACCCAAAAAATGTTCGCGCGCTTGGCGCGCTTTGCAATTTTACAGCTTAGATTCCCTATAAAAACTGGGATCTAGTACAAAAAAGATACACCATTTTGCATCTAAGCCCTTCAAGCCAGCAAAAAATTTCAAAAGGGGAGGGTACCTCTCCCCTTATACCCCTCCCCTAGGACTGCGTTCAAGAATGGGGACGATTAGTCGACTTTGCCCCCCCCCCCCACACACACACACACTGAAAACCTGGCTACGCCCCTGATTCACCCCAAGTTATTGCAATTCACCCGTCTGTCCATATGGACCGTGCAGTTTACAACTAAACACTGATCTAAGCGCGAAAATAACACATATTTTTCCCGAAAATGACAAATTCCTCAGCCCCATCCCTTCTCCTACGCCTGTACCCAAACTATTTATGAGGATAGAACTGTTAGCCTTAAAAGGTGAAACGTATACCTGCTATATTCATTTACAAATCTCGTAACGATGACAGAATTTGTCCACAGTATTCATAAAGATTTCGTCTCTTTTCTTTGTTTTGCAGAATCATTACGACGTCCATTCTTTCCGTTAGCAAGTGTTTCAGTCAGGCCATCTACTTTGTTTTATTCGCATACACCCCTGAGGTATGAATGTAATGTATGACCACATTAGTGCAATACAGTTATGCTCTTTGCTACTCTAGTCATTTTTGAAACTCAGAACCAATTCAAGAATGCTCGAATACGAACTTAGCCTCATGCAGTTTGCCATTTACCGATTCAGGGTCGGGGGCACTCGATTCGGACAAGAGGCCCGCCCTTGTCGGGTTAGGCTGCCTATACGGTTGGAGAAGTTTTCCAGTTTCGTCGGAGCCACGATGAGTGTCTTTCAGTATGTAATCCCGACGGCGACCGGTTACACCGACGAGGTAACTGGTTTGGATCAGCAAACGAGCAGATTTTCCAATTAAAATCTAAATTTTCAACTTCCTTCGATTAAAACCTGAAATTTTGGCTAGGCTGCCCATATGGTAACCACATGCCGTTTGAGGGGCTTTGGGTAGCTGATGTTCCTTTGAGGAGCTTGCCTCCCCCTTTTGTTCTTAATTCTGGCACCACCACTGTGCTGACTTTTACACGCGTTGGATGAATCCAGTGTTGCTTGCCTACGTGCTGTTAACCTCTAAAAACGTTATCAACCCACTACATCGGCAAATCACATGAAATGGTCGAAAACATTATCTGTCATAGGTTTTCGAACAATATTTTAAGATTAAAGCCATAGTCCCGTACGTGCAATCTAACTACGTGCAATCTGTAAATAAAAACTGAAAATTGAAAATACATATTCAATAATTGGCCTTTCAGATTTATCCCACTCCAATAAGAGGGCTTGCACTAGGGGCTGGAGTAGCTGTTACACGACTTGGCACAGCTCTTGCACCGTTAAATGCTCAGGTTAGTAAATCGGTGATGATTATTGGGTGACATTCTGCGTCATGCAATTCATATTAGGGGACTGCATTTTCCCTGTGTTTTGACTGCGTTATCTCCAAGTCACCTTTGATCCAAACTAAAGGCAACTTTTACAGCACATAAAATCACATGTTTAAATATCTTTAAAGGGAAAATGCAGTCTCCCCTCCCCCCACTTTGAATTAGTGTACCCCGTCATCCTAATTCAGGAATGGCTCCTATCAATCATGTGACAATATTTTTGTTTCTTATTTGCTTATTTCGTGCAGAATAACTCTTCGGTTTATTTTCCATATTCAATGTTTATACTGAGACATAATGAAACATACTTGTGAGCGAAATAAGAGGAGATCTGTAAGATTTAGCAGATTTTTGAAAGTAAACTTGGGGAGACTGCTTTCCCCTTAAAGAATGAGGATTGTAAAACAGAATACTACATGAGTATTCATTTATAGAAAATCTGTACGTCATTATGTCGACTAGGTATTGGCGTCTCACTCTGTAATGTCATCAGTTGCAGTAATTACCATGGCAGGGGTTGCATCAAGTTTGGCTTCCATCCTTCTTCCGGTAGAGACCAAAGGTCAAGAAATTAATGTAAGGATTTTTTACTTTTTTTGGGGGGGGGGGAGGGGAATTTAAACGAACTTTCATGTTTCACTATTATTAGTATTTATTTTCTTCCCATCGGAAAGATTGGTGCATATTGAAAATACCTGTATATGGCATTGTATTTTAACAATCTTAGAGCACTCAATGTGAGTAAGTATGCAATCTTTAGGCAGAATAATATTTATTTGAAAGTAGACCAATTAGTCTGCCAGGAACTTCGCTTGATTACGTAAAGATGTGTTGAATTATTCCATAATGAACCACTTAAATTTGGAGAAATATTACAAGTGGTTTCTATCCGAAAACAGGGGGGAGAGAACAGATTCAAGGAGAACCTGTCCCCCTCAGGGCAATCCAACTTTTAAACTAGGTAAGAGATATTTCAATATGAACGGGTGACAGCTATATTTTTGAATAACGCATAGAAATGATATCTTTCAAACTTAGAAGCTAACTCGAGAAAGGCTAATTTCTACGTACTAAGATTCAGAGAGAAAAGGAGAGTTTCTGGAATTTTGTTAATCCTTGCCGTTTCATCATTACAATCCGAAAGTGTTTGTTTGTTTTTCCCATTAACAGCCACCATTCCGTGGTCTATGATTACCCTTGTAAAAGTCATACTTGATTTTCTTCCCATTTGCAGAGCTCTGTTCATAATTCGAAGTATAAGAAGACTGGTGATGGTGATGTCGACAAAGGGACTTAATATCGTACTGATTAGTGACAACATACTAACCTGGCGCAGGAGTGGAGGGGGCACACCCCCATTAACTGTTCCATTGACTTACACACACTTCTGTTACATACCCCCACAGCCTTGTCAGAGTTTACAGCCCACATAAGCTACCCCTCACATGAAAGCCAATGAGTTGACCTATCATGGCACTAAAAATTTACTATAGCATAACCGTTTAGCTTTTGAGCTACAAGGGGAAGAAGTTTAGAGGGTGTACACCCACCCATATTGATCCAAAGGGGGACAGAATTCACCTCTTTTTCACACCAATTATTGAAACAGTCTAAACCACCTGCAATCCATCCAGAATTGACGACACTCATTCATATCCATAAAGAACCAGCAACAACTGATCATCCTAACACAAGTAATTTACACATAAAAAGGACCTAAAATTGACGGTGTACTTAGGTACTACTTTTCTCAGAAAAGCCGTTCCTCTAATAGTGGTGTGCCCCCTGCATGTGATCACAGAGGCGTAGCTCCCAGGAAGTAGTACAGTAATCAGGGCGATTTTGTATGACCTCTCCATTACACTACCGGACAATGTTTTATATTCCCGTCCGTTCTCAAGATTAAATGATTTTTTTTATTTTTGTTTAGATGCGGTGTGATATCTAATGTTTGCTTCATCTATTGGAAGGGTAGCCTAATAAGGTAATATGCACAGGCTGCAGAGATTCATTACAGATTACCCGACTGGCTATACAATACAGTATGTTCCAAACATGAAGTACAGATGGCAAGAAAATATAACACCCAACTGCTTTAATAAAACTAACAATAATTCAAACATACCTTGGTAAATATTGAAACATCCTAAAACAACCAGGCTCAATCTAACCAGGACCCTCGTCACCAGTTATATTTCCTAGTTAAAAGTAACTAGGAAACCTTGGTCATGGTCCACACTTAACATTTTTCCTGCTTAAATTTAAGTATGATTTCTTGCTTATTTCAACCAGAATGAATGTAGTTGAATAACCAGTCACCCCTTTTCCTTCATTCCCTTCCACTTCCAGGCCCGTAACTAAGGGGGGGGGGGCATTTGGGGACCAGTCCCCTACTCCTTGGCTTGGTCCCCTGCTGTGCTGGCAAAGCCAGACCCCTGTGCAATAACTTATAGTTAGAGCCCTCCTGAACTTGGGTTGGCACCCTGCTCTCCAAGTTTGGTTACGGGCCTTCCCCCGCCCTGCCCTGCACTTATGATTTTTGGAAAGGGCATAGAAGACTTGGAAGGTTTGTAAATGTGTTTGAGATTATATAAACACATTTAAAAATCTTAGAGCATTTCCATGGAAATCCCAGCAAACATCTATAGAAATTCGTTAGAAATATTCAAAAATTCCTTACAAAACCCACAGATTTCCATAGGAATTCTTTAAAAACTTTGAAGGCATTTGTAAAAAAAATTTTAGCTTGCGCTCTGTTAAAGGTTTTCGTCATACTGTTGTTAAGGTTGAAATAAGAGCTTTTAGAAACGTGGTCAACGGAATCATAATTCGCACAAAGAGTAAATAATGGCCTAGACTTGATTTTATTTAAGTGAATTCAAGAAAACGGTAATGAAATGTATTACAGCATTAATTTCGAGAGCTATTCGTATGATAAAGGCGGAGCCAAAAGGGCCTTTGAAGAACGATTCCCTTGCTCCTTTAATTTTTCAATATTTATCATACTTAACGGTGTTTCAATCTGGGGGGAGGGGGTATGTGGCCTTTGACCCTGCGCCCTTTGTACTCGCCCCACCCTTTCACAAATTCATACATCCACCATATTCTTGTTTCAATAAGTATCACAGATTTATAGATTTGTTTCCGTCGAATATGATTATGCTCTCCAAGGATCTGACTTTGAACCTTGTCTCTTACCTCTTCCTAGAATTGGTAAAATGTCGTGAACATCATAGGCGTAGGAAACTGGGAAGAGGTGACCGCCTCCGAACTCTGATTGGTGAGGGCGAAACCTCGTTTCGCCCCCCCCCCCCCTCCCCCCACTTTGGATGACAAACTGCCAAAATATGGCATTGAATAGTATGAAATTATTTCAAAGTTTGTCGAACATTGCACCATTTTTCACCTAGGGCAATTAAATAGTCAAAAATTTTCCAAAGGGGGAGGGAGACACCCCTTCCCAAGACACTGATCACTAACATTCACTTCCGCCCCCACTTTCAAAGAGCTTCTTACTCTTATGAACATTCAAAATTCAATCGTTTATATAATCATCTTCCGTTTAGCCCTGAAAATTTGACTTCTTCGAGGTTTTTAAACACATTAGCCCATGTCCGCTGAAAGACGCAAAAGAATATCACACAAGTTTATTTCATTTCATTTCATTTCATTTCATTTAAATCTTCAATAACAATGTGAAAGGAAGTGCTCTAAGAAACCTTTGTAGGCTTGACTAGTAGTAACACTCCCTGGGTTATTGGAGTTTTTACTTGAAATTGTCACTTTAAAAAATGTTACCGTATGTTGTAAGATATTTCAAATTTCCTGTAGAAAAAACTTGATAAAGTTTAAAAAGATTGATAAAGACAGATAGGCGCAGTTATAGCTGGAAGATCAACCGCGAAGATCTTTAGCTAGTTTTCTCAGACCGTTATGTTTCGCATTCAATGCAAATGAAAATCTTGAAATTTTGTTGTCATCATAATGATTATCAGGATATCAGTGATGTATGAAATTAAATTTTATGGTTTTTTTGCCATTTTTAATGTAATGCGCCCCCCCCCCCCCCCCAAGAGAGAGTACCTATCCTCAAATCCTGGATCCAATCCTACTATACGTACTCTAAACCTGCGATCATGGCTAATTGCCTCACACAGTTTTAGGCCTTTGTACTATAAATAACATATACTGTATTGAAGTTAGGGGCCTACAAGTGACGGTCAATCATAACTTACACCCGTTGGTTGCAAATTTTGACAGTGGAGTAGGTACACCTGCTAAAGTGATATTTATATGGAAAATTATATTATATTGTAAATTTGCGTTTTGATACCAATTTTAGCATTATATGTTTGAAAGCAAGACAATAGAGAGTAAAGGTGTGGCATAGACCGCCCAGAACCGAGGCCAAATCAAAACCACCAGAAACTGATGTCGGTATTGTTAGTCTTGGTGATCTCGGACGGACGGTTATGTGTACTGACCTGTCATGAAACCGACATCATTTCGGTTTTGGGTGGCCTGTCTGTTTTTGACCCAGCCCGAGAAAAACTTATAATCCTTTTTTCCAAGGCACCGTTACCATCCCACAGTGAACAAAAATGCCTAAACCGTGTACTGGGTTATCGTCTCTGTGTGTATAGGAGTGATGGTTATTTTTGTGAACATGTAAATCCCCCATTATTTCTGATTATATTTTGTACTTTTTCAATTTATAACATGAACAAGCTCTTATCAACCATAGGGACTGTACTAGCTCCATAAAAGCTTGCGTCTGTTTTTTCGGGTTGGTCCGGGGTGGTCTGAGAGCTTCGTCGGTTTGGGAGGTTTGACCTGTGCCAGTTTGGTCTCGGGTGGTCTGAACATGATGCTTCGTCGGTTTCGGTAGTTACGGTTGTGACCAAACCGACGATTGGGCGGTTTGGACATCAAAACCTAGACCGACGGACAGAGCAGGTATTAGAACAAAGTTTTACTAGTTTATGTATGATGTCATATTTGAAAAATACATTGTATCCATATTAAGGGAATAAACTTACAGTTTCTCTGCTGGTAGACGAAGAGAAAGATCTTTTCATCTAGTCTATTTCGTCCATAAATATTTATCTATGCCCAAAATCGATTTTGTTTACGCTTCATGCGAGAGATTTCTTGAAGGCTGGATACCCTCTTTAAAAATACGGAAGCTCGAAAAATAGTAAATAATATTCTGGTTTTATTGGTTGGAATCGTTGGAAGCCTGTACATCACATCTTTCATTTGGAAAATACTTATTTTTTCAAAAGGTGTTTCTTTCTCATTTTCGCCCGAATGTATTGCATGGTGGTATATCTGTGACGTCATAATGGAAAGCAATTGAGACCAAAACTTTGTTTTTTAGCGTAATGACCCTTAAAATATGCTCACAGTTAGTGTGATAATTATTCTGAATCTATACTTTGTACTTGGCTACGAGCAAACGTTCAAGTTTCGCTAATTGAAATTTCAATTACCGTGGTAAGGCTGGATTTATTCCTTTACAGATAAGAACAACATAAACAAAAATATCTTGAGCAATGATATAGCGCCACCAGAAACCATAATATTGTTATGGAACTCGAAAGGCAACGAAAGAAAAATTAAATATTCTCTTTCCTCTAAAATTGTCACCGGAATATTAATTAAACATTTTATTTGATGTAGTGGCGCCGACAGGGGTTGGTGACAGGAGGGGGGAGGGGGAAGCACAGAAGGTGATGTAATCCTATCATAGTAAATAACTCCACAGAGTTAGTGTAAATTGTGAATGTTCTTACTTGCGATAGTTTGCACCAGGGTGGTACGTCGTTTTTCACCTTGTGTAGGTGCCGTCCTGTGGGAGGAGTGCAAGGCGAGGAAGTGTGCCCCTCCCCTTTGATTTTGTTTTTAAGGTATCTTAGATGCAAAATTCTACTATCTAACTGATCATATGTTGAAATTCTCCATAGTTTAGTGAATTCTTATTTTTGGGTTGGTGTAAGGGAAGGGTGTGTTATCTAAGTGAAGGGGTGACAATTCCTCCCCTTGAGAATTTTTTGTTTATGTTAGTTGACTTGGATGCAAAATTGTGCTATCTTTGCCAAATATTTGAACTACATAAATGCTTAGAGGTTTTCATTATTTAGAGATACTTAAGCTGTGGTATGACACCCGTTACACAAAAAATGTATAACGACAACATACGTCCAATCTTTTACTAGTACATTATATGCTACAAAATGTTACCGTATAGGCTATGCAACCAAAGAAATAAGATTATTCCAAGATTCTCTCTTGACGTGGGGTTCCCACAGAGGTTGAAGATTTATCTCCATTTTACGAAAAAGTATTTTGCTCAGAGTACTGTATCATGCCCTGAGGTATGGAGTGCGAACCGTGACGAATGTGCGCGAAGAGCGCTTCAACTCTGCATTATAATCTTTCCCTAGACAAAAGATGCATGTACTTTCAATTCCTTGACAAAATGGATCTTAAAATCAGAAGGCGAGTCTCCTACCTGGCAATTCGTAAAAGCTTTCAATTTTCGTATAACACGTCTTTCCTTAAATGCCCCTGCTTCACTTCCTTGAAATGCTGTGTTCCTCCGCAATCACTCCGATGCATACCTAATTGTAACCCCCTCCCCCCACGGATGAATAATGTGAATACGTTTGAGACGGTGTTGATAGTAGGCAGAGCGATGAGGTATCGGTAGAAGCCACGGAGCGCGCGAAAATTTTGATAGTTTGAGAACGACTTGCAATGTGATGCAAAATGACTAAAATAGATCCATCACTCTGTCAAAAATACACACCGCACACTATCCCTACAGATATCTATAGCTTAAACGCCTTTTGGACTCATTTAATAAAAATCGGAATTTTCGGAAATCGATGTGGCAAGGGGGGGGGGGGGGCACGCGCCCTCACAGGCCCGTGGCCAGAGCAACCAATTTGGATTCACATCGACACAAAAGGATTGTCGGCTTGAGGGAGGGGCCAAAGAAGAGGGTCGTTCCCCTCCCCTTTGAAAAATGTTTCTTATTGTTTGGTCTAAGATCTTACCAAATGATGCAGTTAGTTAGATGGGGGTTTAACGACACACCAACACTAATGCGGTGTTATATAGTGTCAGCTAGATAAAAAATGGGGATGGTGGGGTAAAATCACCTAAAAGGAAAAAAGATTGGGCAAAATTTTACTCATATGTCTAGACAAAAGCAAATGTGGGAGTCATGTCAAAATATCCTGTAAAGGTTACTTTCTTTGAGGAAGTCCAAAATGAGAGAAGGATCTGTGTGCTCAGACAACGTATTCAGGCCAAATGATGCAATTTTTACATGTGTTTTTCCTGGATTGCCGGATTGGTATTCCATTTCTTCAAGAAAGATCAGTGCAAGCGATCTGCTTCGCTTTGTACGTGCCGCTGAAAGAAAACCTTTGTCAACCCACACCAGACGAAGAACACAACCGTGGAACCTGTTAACACGTCATGCTTCAATTTGTTTGTTACAAAAAGACTCCGCCACAGGGGTGACGCCAGGATTTGCCCGACAGGGGGCCAAGCTGCCCGACGGGGGCAGTAACAAGAAACCACACAAAGGTGATGAGTTGCCAAACGTAACATGTTCGTACTGATAAAATGCTATGGCTTTTTTACGAACATTTGGGGTTTTAATGGAGGAAAATTTGAAAAATTTGGATTTTTTGTCAAGGAAAATTGGAAAATTTGGGGTCAGCTATTGACGAATCTGCCCTTCTTATGAGCAATATCAAGCAGATAGTCGGGGCGACTGAAGGTCGTTGGGATTTTATATTCTATCGTACGGATTAAGGTTCCCCTACGAAAATGGAAAATTTCCCACACGGGGGGACAACCTTCCCCGACGGGGGGCATGGCCCCGACCCCGCTGGAGCTACCCTTACTTCGCCATTTACAAACATAGCAAGAAGGCAATCCAATATTGAGATATCGTGTTTACAAAGTTTTAGCCTTTTGCCCTTTTGACCCCAATGACCTTTAACCCCTACTACTCGTGCACAAGTTTTCATGGTCAGGTACCTCCCCACTAAGATTCAAGTTGAAGACTTTCAGCTAAGGAGAAGTTCGCGTGACACACTTTCCGCAAAATTTAGGCAAATTCTTTGACCTTTTAAATCTACCCATAGCAATCAAAAAGCACTATTGGAAAATGATAAAATTGTAATTTTTATGGTCTATTTAGGGCGCAGCCAATGCCGTTTGAATATAGTTAAATGCAGCATACTAATGGCCACATTTTTGAAATACCCACAGCTTCCGGGGCCTTGGCCCCTCATCCGCCATCGAGCGGTGTCCTTGGACCAGAACAGAGGCTTTACGACGGGCGCATGAGCCCCACATCTAGAGGGAAGGGCTTTGCTCTTCTGCAGCGCCTTCGGCGCTGCTCAGTCCTTTATGCCGGTGTGCCCCTTCGGCCAAACGTTGTACCCGTGCCCTTACTTCGAAAAGTCTGGCGACCCCACTGAAATTTTGATTGATTGTTAATTGTCAATTACTTAATTAGACCAGGGAGTTGCTAGCCTCCAGCAACTCCCTGATTAGAGTACTTGTAGCCCTTAACCACTGATGTTGTAATACTTTTTGTAAGACGCGTTGCAAAAGAAAAAAATCGTATTGTATTAACGAGCCTAAAGAAGATATGTTTACATATGTTGGCAAAATAAATACCTGGTAACAATCAATAGTGACATAATTAATATTTGCTGACGGACTCGGGGATTCGACGATCGAATATGTAGTCCTCGATTTAAACTCGACCTCGGATTCTAATGACTCGGTCTCAGACTCGGTTGGACAAATAATGTGTGCTGGCGGACTCGGGTTACTCCATTCGAACTCGGGTATGTTGTTCTCGGTCGGAATCCGGCTTCGAAGTCTGATGACTCGAATTTAAGTGACTCCGATTCTTATAACTCGATATTAGGCTCCTAATCGGATGACCGGCTCTTTGTTTTGGACTAGGACTCGGATTTGCTGTGCTCAAATACAAGACTGTCGTTTACAACGATGGCATTGAATCTTGGGTCAGTATGCAGCTTTCTAAATGGGAGAGGGTCGATCTTATGAAAAGTGGACCAATATGTAACAGGATCTAAGCTGAGCAAAACCATCTGTTGGCGTGTTGCTTAAGAGGAAAAAGTTTGCCAAAATACCTTTTAAATGGTAAATGGCGCTTCCCAGGTCTTGTAAATCGCCTTCAAACATTCTTCAGTTTGGGACTTCATGTGTTATAATTGTTCACTTTCCTTAAAAAAAGTACGGTAAATCAGGAAACGTCCTTTAAATCACAGCAGCCACTGGTGATTAGGATAGTCGCTTACTGTTAAATGCATGCATAATTTGATACATCCATAGCGAATGTGACCATACATGTTAACTGCAATAATTGGATTATTCGAGGCTGTATACGGTATCTAAGATGTCTGATCAGTCATATTCAAATAGACTTAATAAGGCAGAAACAGTGCTCAGGAGAACTGGAAAACAAATTTAATTTCAATTTACACTGAATAGTTGATCAAAACTGTGGGAGACTTCTGAGTGACCTATTTGTATAGTGACGAATTTTCGATATGAGGCTTGGATGCCTCTCTCTAATTCCCATTTATTTTTTTCAGAATGTACCAGGTTGTAAAACAGTGCCAACAGTTCGTCGTTTTCATGTTTATTTTCAAAATATTTCATTATCCCTTAGAAAATAATCTAGAAAAAAACCAACATCTTTTATCAGGTATAGCACCAGGATTTGTCCTTGGAGGCCCAATATCCCCGTCGGGGCTGCCAGCAATACGAAACACCTGCACAGGCCAAAGGTTGCCTGACGGAGAACGAACAAAAAATTTTCGGTTTCTAAAACATTTAAAAAATTGGGTATTCTTTAAGAAAAATTCAAAAAGTGTTTATACAAAATTCTGGGTTTTTATTAAACAAAACATGAAAAATTACTGAAATAAGTATCTCCTTTGAGAGCAAAACTAGTGAAAGCCCTCGGGATTATATCCATTCAGGACTCCGACGAAATTAGGAACATTCCCTGACGGGGGAGGGAGGGCGGCAGTCTTCCTCGACAGGGGGCATGGCCTCTCTCACCTCACATGTTTTATGCATCCTTGGTAAAGTTGAAATGTCTTTTGATTGAACAAATGACAAGATTTCGAGGGAGTAGGTGTGCCTTAGTGGTAGTTTGTACTGCTTTGTAGTGAAGCTCCAGGTTGCCCGCATGGCGGACTTGTATTACTTCTACACCTAATATTAGCTGCGCTCTTTATACCATAGAGTATGTACGTCAAAGAGGAGTACATAATCGACACCTGCTACGGGGACAGCCCGATATTCATAAGGTTCATTGTTCATAAGGTTCATTGTTCATAAGGGTCGTTATTCATAACATGATGAAAGGCAAAAATAAGGTTCATTGTTCATAAGGTTCGTTATTCATAAAGAAAAATTGTTCATAAGGTTCATTGTTCATAAGGTTCGTTATTCATAATCGAAAAAAGGGTTCGTTATTCATAATCGAAAAAAGGGTTCGTTATTCATAATCGAAAAAAGGGTTCGTTATTCATAATCGAAAAAAGGGTTCGTTATTCATAATCGAAAAAAGGGTTCGTTATTCATAATCGAAAAAAAGGTTCGTTATTCATAATCGAAAAAAGGGTTCGTTATTCATAATCGAAAAAAGGGTTCGTTATTCATAATCGAAAAAAAGGTTCGTTATTCATAATTGAAAAAAAGGTTCGTTATTCATAATCGAAAAAAGGGTTCGTTATTCATAATCGAAAAAAAAGGTTCGTTATTCATAATCGAAAAAAGGGTTTGTTATTCATAATCGAAAAAAAGGTTCGAATTCATAATTGAAAAAAAGGTTCGTTATTTATAATCGAAAAAAGGTTCGTTATTCATAATTGAAAAAAAAAGGTTCGTTATTCATAATAATATACAGTACAGTTGTTGGAGGTGAAAGGTGAAGTGAAACGGGCACTTTTCGAGGGTAAAAAAGTCCTCAAAATTAGTATAACACATTAACAAGCTTTTGCCATAGCACCCCCCACCCCCTCCGGGTCACGACGGGCCATCTACGAAGGCGATTCGAAAATGGACCTCCGAATTAGTGTCACGGCATAAGAAAAAACCCAGTTTTTTAACTTTGGGCACTTACAATTACTCGTGAGAAGAGGTTCCTTTTTCAAAATTCACTTCGGGGTATCCACCCACGTGAGTTATATGACATATTAACGCATTTTCACATATCCCCTCTCCCTTGGTAACGGTAGATCTCTTACGGAGAAAAGTCGAAAATGGACCTCTGAATTAGTGCTACGGCATAAGGAAAAACCCGTTTTTCAACTTTGGGCCCTTACCATTACTTGTGAGAAGAGGGTCCTTCCTCAAAACACACTCGGAGGTGTTCACCCACGTGTTTTCAATAACACATTAACGCACTTGGACCATAGCCTTTCCCCATTGGTCACGGTGGGCCCTTTACGGAGGCAAGTCGCAATGGACCTCCGAATTAGTGCTAGGGCATAAGGGAAAACCCGTTTTATTTTAAATGCGGGTCCTTACCATTTCCTGTAAGTAGAGGGCCCTTCCTCAAAACACTATTGGTGTATATATCCACCGACGTGAGTTATATAAGAATATTAACGCAATTTCCCATAGCTCTTCCCCCCCCCCCCCGGTCATGGCAGACCTTTCACGGAGACAAGTGGAAAATGGACCGCCGAATCAGCACTGCAATTCTTGGAAAAAAAAACCGCCTTTTGAATTTTTTGCGCTTACCATTACTGATGAGACGGGGCCATTCCTCAAAACACCCTTGGGGGTGGCCACACAAGTGTTTTCAATAACATATTAACGCACTTTGGTCATAGCCCACCCCCTCTTCACACTTGGTCATGGTGGGCCATTTACGGAGGTAAGTCAATAATGGACCTCCGAATTAGTGTTACGGCATAAGGAAAAACCCGTTTTGTTTCGTTTTTAACTTTGGGGTTAGGACCACTTGAGGTCTAGGCAAGTCTGTTGTGGATCTTGGCCCGCACTTTTGAAACAGGGCCCACCACTTCGAACTTTGGGATCGCCAGAAAATTTTCTAAGTTTTTTTTTTTTTTTATATCGAATTTTGGGCTCGCACAAATAAACTTTCAGCTCGCAAGTTCCTTATATGGGGACCGCAAAAATGAACTTTCGGATCGCATCAAAAAATAAAATAAGTCAAATCTGAATCCAGGGCACGCCGAATTTGGTGAATCTGAAACAAAAAATAAAAAAAATGCTTCCCTACGTCACAGGGTCACGTCATTTGGGTCAGATATAAGTTTGACCAGGGGCCATCACGTGCAACAATTCCGGGTCAAATCAAGGTCCGCAAGGGGTAGTCATGAATTTGACCTCGCCAAAGGTCAAGTGAAAGGTCAAAATATTTTTAAATTTTTTTCTATATCACTGGGTCACGTAGAGGTTACGATGTAAAGGAGATCAAATTCCGCCATTGCTATAAGGAGTAGCAGCACGATAAAGAAAAACGCTATTTTTCCATGAAAAATACAACCCGAAGTCAGGCTTTACGCCGCCATATTTGAACCCTGCCTATATTAAGCAAAAAGCATTTGCAACTGGGGTATAACTAGGGTATAGAAGATTTTTTCCCGTTAATTTGATAGGTAGGTCGACGTCATGGACCTTAATATGGTGTCAGTATTTAAGACTGAAATGAAAGACGGATAATGGGATCTGTTCTTTTTCAACATTTTAACCCCCGTGATCCCTACCGTTTGAATAGCCTTTGCTAGGGCTATTCGGCCATTTGTTGCTTATATTACATGCAATGTAATCAAATTATTCCCGTTCTCACTCTCCACTCTCTCTACTCGACACTTTCCCTGATATGCAACCCTCTCATCTAGCACGCCCTCTCTTCTGCCGGCCTCATTATCTGTTGGCCTGGATACAGTTAAGAGGGTATACGCATATCACAGAACGGGTAGAGGGAGTGCAGATAAAGAACGGGAAATAATTAAGATCGCAATGCATGTTATGTGTGCAACTAAAGGCCGAATAGCCATAACAAGGGCTACCGTTTGAAGGTATTTTCATGATTTTTTTTTTTTACTTTTCCAAAGATGGTCAAGTGGGCGTATGTCCATATTAATTTCATCGAATTCGAGTTCAGAAACACCCCTCCATCACTTCTAATTAACCCATTATAGTGTGTGCCCTTTTGGGACCTAACACGTTTAGGTCATAACTGTCACTTGTGGGAGGGGGCCAATAACCCGCAAGCTACTTGGGGATATTCGCGCATGTTTCTTCTATTCAAAACATGACAAACCTTTTCCATGGCACCTTCCCTTTTAGGGAGGCAAGTCGAAAATAGCCCTCTGAATTAGGTACAATGAGCTATGCAGCAGTGAACCAGACATTTAAGGGGTCCAAAACAAGATCATATTGATAACTTTGGCTGCGGTGCAAGGGCTATGATGACGAATTAGATGTTGCCTTAAAGCTAAAACATTTCCCTATTATACCAAAATAATTGAAATCTCCTAACTTCTTTATATCACATAAGACAGGGCCTAAATGGCCGAGTATTTTATACAAAAATGGGAAATTGAAATGGATTTATTTGGATTTGAAAGCCTAATACAGACTAAACTATACCACTGACTGCACTAAAAACTTGATATTGGAATCAGCGTATTCGAATACCCTTCTTACATGACTTATGTCAAAATCTGAGGGGGTCGATATTTTAGCCCAAATCCCTGGGGACTCACCCGTGGAATTTGGGTGTGACATCGAAGTGCCTCAAAACTGACCAAAGTAACACTATATACGTATTCGAGGGTGCTGATTCCAAATCTGAAGTTGGAATTTTGTTATTATGTTCTGTTAAAGAGTTATGCCACAAAAACCACATTTTGGCCACCCGAGGGGCCGTTTGAAAGGCCACATCTTCTAATAGGGGGCTTACACGGGAAAACGGACTTCGTATTTGGAATCAGATGGCCAAATACCCCTAATTTGTTATTTTCGTCTATTTTGGGAAAGGTCGATACCCGACCTATCCTTCCTCCGAGGGAAGGGGTCGTCTTCCCGCAAGTGAATCGTTATGAAATGAATCATTTGGGGGTTTCAGGCATGCGCATTTCACAAATGAGCCTCCTGAGTTCATACGATGCACGCAAGTCACGTGCGAGCCCCCTAAACCGCCTTCCACTCAGTTTTAATCCCCATGCAGGGGTGTGACGAAAACGAGAGTTCAACTTTTTGATTCGGCGTATGATTTTGCCATGCAATTCGAGTCACAGGGTCAAGAAATGTTTATGGCGGGGATGATGATTGCAATTCTCCCCCTGTCCACTGCGCTCTATCGTACGATAGAGCGCCCTCACCTTTACAAATTTCCCACATTTAAGGATTTAAAACAAAATCATATTCATAACTTTGGCTGTATGAGAGTTATGATGGCAAATGAGGTGTTATCCGATAGGTGAAACCTTGCTCTATTTGAATGTAATGCTTAGCATTGCGCAGCTGCTATCTATTTTGAAAGACTGGGCCAAGATGCTGGAGTGATTTTACCAAAAAAATTAAAATTAATATGTTAATGTTGTATTCAAAATTTGGGCCCTTACTGTAACTTGTGGGAGGGATCCAATACCAGCGCATCTCTTGGAGAGTATTTGCGCAAGTGTCCTTCATGACATGTTACTCAACTGTTGCCACGGCCGCTTCCCCTGGGCCCCGGTGGGCCTTCTACGGAGGCAAGTCGAAATGGACAACAAAACTATTGGGGGTAAGTAGCTCGTCAACTTTGGGGCACTTATTGTAACTTGTGGGATGGGGCCCTTACCCCCCCCCCCACCCGAGTGTATCTGCAAATGTTTCCTTTATAACATATCTATCAACTCTGACTATGCCCACTTCGTTGTGGCTACAGTGGCCCTTGTACGGAAGCAAGTCGAAATGTACCACGAAATAAGTGGACATTTTTTCAAGCTTGTGGTGAGGGCGCTATAAATATTTTCGGAATCGGGGGGTCCAGTCACCCCATCCTGATACTTTTATCCCGATCCCGGGGTCACATACAATCCATTTTCGCCCCCCCCCCCGCCACATAAAAGTGAAACATGCAAAGAAAAATGCCATTTTCGTAAACAGCGTGCTCGAATGCATATGTGTGCAAAGTTTCGGGCTGATCTGAGAGATGACCTCCAGGGGGCCCCCAAAAAATATTAGGTAATTCCATACTATTATTCCATGTTTTTTTTTTTTAGCTAAAATCGTCGTATGTCACCGAATTGCACCAAACTTTTCAGTAAGGTCAATTAGACCACGCCCATCACGAGTCCGAGGTTAAAATTTGCAAATCTTCTTCCTCTCAAGAGATGCCCCCTTTTTGTCTCATCGCTCCGTGAGGAGGATGAGATATTGTAGTCACTTGACCTGTTGGGCTATATTCGGCAATGCCAGCAGAAATAACAACCGTTGCCATGGTAACAGTTAATTTTCCCAAGTTACTAGTCTAAAGTCCTTACCCATGGTGGGGTACCCCAGGATGACCAAAAGTCCATAATGGAGGGAGGGGTCAAAACGTGTCCGTGTGTGTTTGTGCGTGTGTGTGTCCAATTTTGTTTTCTTAATATCTCCAAAAGGGTAAAGCCAATTTTCTTCAAACTTGGTAGGAAGGTGTCCAAGGTAGAACCCCAGTTATACATTGACTCCCGGAAGTTAAGGTCAAAGGTCAGAGGTCAAAGGTCAAATATGTGAAAATCCTTTTTTACAACTTACTCCAAGGAAAAACACTACAAAAATGTATGGTTGCCATGGCAACCAAGGTCAAAAGTCACATGATATTAACATTTTAAGCAAAAAAAGTGTTCCACGAACTCCTCCTTTTGGGCCAGACCGATTCTTTTGAAATTTGGTGGATAGGTACCCCAGAGTGTAAACTTGTGTCTGAGTGACTTTCGGCCAAAAAGGTCAAAGGTCAGAGGTCTAGGACAATTTTTGGGAAAAATCACGCTTTTCTAGTATTTTTAGTCTAATTCCATAAGGAAACATTCCACATGCATGAAACTTTGCACATATGATGAACATACCTAATACTACCAAGACATATGGTTACCATGACAACCAAGGTCAAAGGTAAGGTGACAGGAGGTAAAAGGCCAATTTTTGTGAAAAATCATATTTTTTTAGTATTTTTAGTATTTTTTTTTGCTACCAAAATATATGGTTGCCATGGCAACTGGGATCAAAGATCAGTTTTTGTGAGAAATCACATTTTTTTAGTTTTATCAGTATAATTCCAGAAGGAAACATTCCACATACATGAAACTTCACACATGCGAAGAACATATCGAACGCTATCAAAATGTATAGTTATCATGGCAACCGGGTTCAAAGGTCACATGAAAGGAAGTCAAACTTCAATTTGTGTAAAAAATCACATTTTTCAGTATTTTTAGTATAATTCCGGAAGGAAAAATTTGACATACATAAGACTTCACACGTATGATGGACCTGCCTAATACTACCATAGTATATGTTTGCCATGGCAACCAAGGTCAAATATCAATTTTTGTAAGAAATCACTTTTTTAGATTTATTTTTAGTATAATTCCAGAAGGAAACATTCCACATACATTAAAATTTACACATATGATGAACGTGCCTAACTTACTATCAACATATATGATTACCATGGCAACCAAGGTAAAAAGTTAAGTGATAAAGGGTCAAATTTCAAGTTTGGTAAAAAAATCACATTTTTTTTTTGTATTTTAGTACAATTCCAGAAGGAAACATTCCTCACACATATGATCAACCTGCCTAATACTACCATAACATATGGTTGCCATGGCAATTGGGGTCAAAGGTCCCGTGAAATGAGGTCAAATGTCAAGTTTTGTTAGAAATCACACTTTTTAGTATTTCTATCATAGTGTTTAATGCACAATGTATTCCATACACGCAAAAATACATGTCTACATGTATTATCCAGATTTTAGTTGATCCACAGGTCTGCGTGCATGGAAAACGAACCCGCTAGTTACTTTCCTGTTGTGAGTGTGTAAGAAATTGAACGCGCATTTTCAAGTGATTCAAAATTGACCAATGAATAAGTCCACGAACGTCAAATCAGTCATCGTGCGTTCAACTTCATGTTCAAGTGCATTATATTATGAGCAGTAGCCAACCAAGAAGAAATGACTTCTTTTAAGTGAAATATAATGCGTAGTAATACTTCTCAAATTAACAATACTGCAAAATAAAAAGTATTTATACTTTCGTGAGACATTCTATATTGCCTGTTTGTTTTCAAAACAACTAAACAACAATCGGCACTTTCGTCCATTATTTTGGACGCTATGAGGTGTTGCCACTTCATCGTAAGTTTAAAATCTGTGCTTATAAAAGCCTATCTTTCAGTTTTAAGTGCTAGCGTGTGATAGCGTAAATAAATGCATTAGAGGCTGAAGCAGTGGTGTAGTCAACGGCATGGGCGCAAAGTGCCCTTTTCCCCTGAAAAAATCCCAGAGAAAAAATCTGGAAGGGAAGCTGCAGGAAAGGGGAAATGAAGGAGGCTTATGCAGGATCATATATCAGTCCGAGCATGGATGAACACCGGCGAGATTCGGATTCTCTTTTCGACTAGTGCTCAGAGCTAAAACGAGGCAGGTGTGTACCAATCCATCCCAGTCCTGCTCCCAGGACCGCCATTTAACGTCCCCATCCGACGGGCATGAGTGTATCCCTAGTCTTTGGCCACTTTGCCAAAGGCTGGGAGGGGTGGAGGTTCCTTGCTCTGCACCACTGCTCGACAGCTGAACCGAGAAAATATCATGACTTCCTGACTCGCACAACTTCATGAAACGGACAATATGATACCCAATTAAAATTCACCAATTTGCACCCATCAAACATCACTGTGAACAGCTAAGCTGAACAAGAAATTTTCAGTCCCCAGAAAATTTCCTTGTGAAATCACTGGGATTTGATCTGGGGACCTCAGTGTTCAAGGCAGTACGCTCAAACCACTAAGCCAACTCCACCCATATATGGCTTAGTACCATGCGTGTACTAGCGATATGATAAGCAACTCCGTGGATTGCCCTCTTGTTCTATTTTTGGGCAAATTTTCAAACCACCATATATCAAAAGTCGACCCCCCTGTGCGAAAATGGACCTCAAATTCGTAATCAGCGCTATCGAAAATACATAATACGTTATTTTCAAGCGTTTTCGTGACATTTGATTTTCAAACTTGGTACCACGTTAGGTTTTTTACATATGTTGACTCGTCACTTTTAGGTACTCTTTTTTACCCTTAGGGGAGAGATCCAACAATCTTTTTAAGTGGGTATTAACTAGGGGTGCATCTATCGTGTGTATAATTTTAATGGTAATCGATGCTGGTCTTGGGTGTCAAATTACAATTCCAAACGATTAAAGTAACCCAGTTTTCTGGTCATACGCCAAAAATGGGGGCGCTGTTTGACCTCTGGAACAAAGATATTATAAGTTGGTAAAAATAAGCTTGGTATCTATGCTTTTAATATCTTTGCCCTGGAGTGCGCACACGTAAATCTTTTTATACTTTGCAAAGCTATATCAGTGGTCAAGTTCGTGTAAGAAAATCATGCTGTTTGAACTTTGAGTACGTGGGAGCAATTTACATTTTGATGGTATTAATATCATGAAAAAAAATGACTTTTTCGAAGACGCCCCCCAAAAAATTGCCGCCATCTTGGTTCAATCATTCCTATTTTTTCACTGCATAGTTTTTGAATGATTTTTTTTAAATAGATCACACCTAGAGTTTTACGTAGACACCTCAGTTGTATTTTTTCATCAGGTCTTCGGTTTTCCGAATATGATTTTGATTTAGCATTTAAAAAAGCGCATTTTTTTTCTATAGACGCTAACAATAAAACCGTGTGTAGGGGTTACTTTGCGACCCTACTTGATACCCTTCCCGGAACGATATGCAAAAAATTTGACATTATTTTGAAAGAAGATGAATAGGGCTACCAACCATGTAGATTTAAGATCATTATCTCTATCCTCGAAGGTTTGGGAAGGGTCTTAGGGTTTGAAGAGCTGTAATGTCAATGTGAGATACCTGTGACCTTGAAATTTTAACACATGATTTATTATGATATGATCAGTTACATAAAAAAAAACATAAAGCCGAAATCTTAGTCTCAAGTGAAGTTATGTGACGTAATATTCGATATTTCGTCTAAAATTTGAAAAAAATAGGAGTAGGGGGGCACTTTGGCATTTTTTTCATACTTTGTCAATAGTACTGGGAGTACAAGGGGATATTTTAATAAAGAACAAATCAAGCGCTTTAATTTAATAACACATTTAATGTAATTACTTAACAGACATATGCCTAAAAATTGTAAGAAATTGCACGAGAAGTTTTCATTTTCAAGCATTACATACTTAGTACGGGGGGGGGGGGTGTCTGTGAAATAGGGTTAGAGTTTCAAAGGGTAAGTAAGCAATAATGTTGAACAAATTGAACTTTTAATGGTGTAAAACGTTCGTGTAAATTGCATGGCGTTAACATTTTTTCAATATCATGTACCGTTATGGAGTTATTCGTGTCTAACCGAAAAACCGACAACCGGCGGTGTTCTGACAACAACTCGAGAACTAAATGAGATATGGATTCTAAGAGTAAGGATTTGCAAATTGCGCTATCTTTATCCTCGGGTCAAAATCTATCTAATATGATATGTTGAGATTTATGGTGTCCGATTTCAATTTTGACGAGATGGGGGCGCTGCAATTGGTATGAATAACGAACCTTTTTTTTCGATTATGAATAACGAACCTTTTTTTTCGATTATGAATAACGAACCTTTTTTTCGATTATGAATAACGAACCTTTTTTTCGATTATGAATAACGAACCTTTTTTTCGATTATGAATAACGAACCTTTTTTTCGATTATGAATAACGAACCTTTCTTTCGATTATGAATAACGAACCCTTTTTTCGATTATGAATAACGAACCTTTTTTTGGATTATGAATAACGAACCTTTTTTTCGATTATGAATAACGAACCCTTTTTTCGATTATGAATAACGAACCTTATGAATAATGAACCTTTTTTCTCATTATGAATAACGAACCTTATTGATAACGAACCTTATGAACAATGAACCTTATGAACAATGACCCTTATGGATAAAGAACCTTATGAATATCGGGTAGACCCCCCTGCTACTAAGGTAAGGCTCCACGATAAGATCAAGATTAAACCACCTGAAAATAATCTGGTTGCGTAAAACTTTTTTTTCTGGTTGCACTGATGCAGTTCCTGGTTGTCCAAATTAGGATGTTATATGTTTCAAGTCTTTAATGATGGCTTCAGCTGTCCGGACAATGGTATATAGAGAAAGGATTTGACCCTTAGGGACCAGTCTTTGGGAAAGTGGCTTAAGACTGGGGTGTACTCAATCCGTCGTTAGGGATGTTAAATGGCCGTACAGAAGCAGAAATGGGAGCGATTAGCACGTTCCATGCCTCGTTCCCTCTGAGCATCAGTCGAAAAGAAAAGGGGACCAGCACTGCTCTTCATCTAAAAACCTACAAACAAAATGGTATAGTGCCCTCAATTAGGTCAAGTAGCTTCCTGTTCCTGAAAAGTTAAACATAAACCTATTGCAGGAGCAAAAATAATTATTTTTACTATCTCATAATTGATCACACTTCAACGTGTAGCATGCCCCCGACCCGACCCATACGTCCATGGAGTAGCGGTAATTGTCTGTTGTTTGCGGTAGTAGTATTTATTAGTAGAAGATGGTATAAAATATTTTGTAAAAGGGAATGACTGACAACCTGGGGCGGTTTTTTAAGAGCTTTTGAAAGGTATTTTGGACATCATCAAAACATCAGAAGTCTTCCCATACTGCTATTGTATTATACGGAGTGCACCGAGCCTCTCAACCACCCTACCCCTCCAGCATACGGGCTGAATCTGGTTCTATTACGAGCCTCTCCGACAATCTTCTCGTCAGATAACTGGATAGAATACGGGGTTTCGTCAATGGTTACGCCTTGTTGTGTAAATCACTCTTTGTAGAGTCAACGAAATTCAATAAATTGGTGAGGTTACATCAACCTGCTTTTAAATGCCAGGTTTTTCTATTTCATCTAAGTTTGCTTGTGAATGAATTCTAACTGGCTCAGAACTTTAGGCCCAACACTCACTTCATTAGGTCATATTTTGCTGAATAATGATCACCTCGGATCTGTTTGCAAACCAGATCGGGCCTTTCATGTTTAGAAATTTACTTAAAATCGTTGTCAGCATCACTTAGTTGTTAGTTGCAGGGATATATGCTTCTGCTTAGATTTTTATTGTTTTTTTTTTTTCATTTTATTTTATTTTACTTTATTTTATTTTACTTTACTTTACTTAACTTTACCTTATTTTATTTATTTTACTTTATTTCATTTTACTTAACTTTACTTAACTTTACCTTATTTTATTTTATTTTACTTTACTTTATTTTATTTTATTTTATTTTATTTTTTTTGTTTTGTTTTGTTTTGTTTTGTTTGGTTTGGTTTGGTTTGGTTTGGTTTCGTTTCTTTTCATTTCATTTCATTTCATTTCATTTCATTTTATTTTATTTTATTTCATTTTATTTTATTTCATTTTATTTTATTTTATTTTATTTTATTCAGATCTGCCGTAGAAAGAGGTTTTGCCTCGTACGCCTACAGGCTTCAGTAGTCAGATTCCCGCCAAAAGGTCCTTCGGCTGGATGCCGCAAAGCGAATGACAAAGTTAACCGTGAATCAGCCACGTCCGACCCTGGGAGGACACCAGATGACATGACCAATCTTCCAACCTTCAGTTCTCTACATAATATTTGTCATGCGTAGTCCCATTCTAGCCTTTTTTCGGAAACTCCCTTCGGTTGGATTAATCTGTCACGTGTGCCCCCCGTTCCAGCCTAGACTGGCGGTTAAAAACCGATACCACCCATGATCAATCATTCTTGAACAGTGCAGTCAAGACAAATGTTTTGATCGGGTAAACAGAGATCAGTGCATGTGGTCTGCTTCAATTCTAGCCTTTGACGTGCTGAAAAGAAACTCTTACTCAACCCAGACCAGACGAAGAACACAATTGGGGAACATTATTTACAAGTCATGCTTCATTTTTTTCGTTACAAAAAGGCACCGCCATAGACGCTTTTCCAAATAACGATTACAAAGGATTGTGGGATAGAGTTTTGGTGTGCGTCGTTTTTGTCAATGGCATTTTATTGTGGCCAAAAACGGCGCACACCAAAATTCTGTCCCACAATCCTGTGTAATTGCTATTTGGAAAAGGGTCTATAGCAAGAAGGCAATCCATGGAGTTGCAAATCTCATCTCCCCATAGACCCTTTTCCAAATAATAATTACAAAGGATTGTGGGATAGAGTTTGGTATGGTCGTTTTTGTCAGTGGCATATTACTGTGGCGAAAAACGACACATACAAAAACACTATCCCACAATTCTTTGCAATTGCTATTTGGAAAAGGGTCTATACTCTCTAAATACCTTAGAAATTTCCCGACATACTAATAAGCAATTGATGACAATAAATCACTTTTAGGTCCTTTAATCTTCGACCCCGAAATAGTGCCTTTTGGTTACTAAGGGCTGGTTCAAAGGTCAAAATGTAGGTCAAAGGTTAAAATGTTGGTCAAAGGTCAAATTTGCTCAAATTTTGCCAAAAAGTGTGTTGCGAACTCTTCTCAAGCCGAAAATCCGATCAAGTTCACAATTGGTGGGTAGGTATCTGACCATAAAAACTCGTGAATGCATAACTGATGACTCTTAGGTCAAAGGGCTAAAGGTCAAATTTGCTAAAAATTGGGCTTTTGACATTATATTTACCTATCAGCATGTTAGAAAAAGTAATAAAACCACATGATAAACTAGGACTGATAAGATAATTTTTGAAATAGTGCCTTCTGGTTACTAGGCCTAAGCGTGGGGCCAAAGGTCAAAATGTAGGTCAAACGTCAAATTTGCCTAAATTTTGCCAAAGAGTGTGTTGCGAACTTTTTTCAAGCCGGATATCAAAAGACGGCAAGAAAAACCATTTTTAGCAAGTTTGACTTGTTACTTCTGACCTTTAACCTATGACATGATCAATTACGCATGCACAATTAATTTTTCATGGTTAGTTACCTACCCACCAAGTTTGAACCTGATCGGGATTACGATTTACGAGGAGTTCGCGACAACACTTCTTTGTTCACCCCCCCCCCCACACACACACACACTCACACACTCACACACTCACACGCAGCTTCACATCATCTGATGTTAGGTGAATCTCATCTCCCTTTAGAAGTATAGATAACATGTAGGGAGATGAGAAAATGACTTCTGTGATCATGTTATAGAGCCGCCCCAGCCTGAATAAATTTGTGTTAATCTTTTCTAATCTGGTTTGAATGTTTTATGCGATCTAGGCCTTTGCGATACGGTCAATTGGGGGGGGGGGGGCAACCTTTTATATCAACAGCTAGACTGCAATTAATGTTTAAAAAATGATTCGAAAATCCCCTAATTTTGTTCCTATCAATTTCAAAATTGTCCACGAAAAACAGAGAAACAGGCCTACGTGCTGCGATTCTTTGAATTGAGGGCGTCCTCCTGTAATTATGTAGGCTACTACATTATGTCATGTAAACGCTATGTACTAGCATGTCTACTGTGCATGTAAAGGGAACTATCGGATCGGATCGACACAGAGTCAGCCATAATAGATTCCATGCTTCTAGGCCAACATGAATACGTATCAGCAGTGACGTCGATCACTTACGTTTTTTCTCAAATCCTGTTACCAAATTTAATTTGAGATTTACCAAGGAACTGCAGTAAAGTGTCCGGTTTCTCGTAACCGTTGAGCATAATTTCAAAGGCTTTGCCGCCGGTCTTACCATTGCCTGAATATGAAGGTGCATGTCACGAAATATTTCAGCAAAAAGACATGCTTCACC
>CM055964.1:60412500-60600000 GCA_029531755.1 Holothuria leucospilota
GCATGTTTCGAGACACGAGTGTATACATTACAAAACAGAACGTTAGGATATGGTGGAATAAGTATCCCCTAATTCATGTCTTGTTCGTCACTAATGTGACAATAGTTTTGTTAATTAATTATTCAATTTATACCGAATAAGTCCTTAGTTTACCTTTCGTAGGTAAGGTGTATTTGTTCTAAAACATCCTGAAAGATACTTGTAAGAAAAATAAGAAAACATATGTAAAATTTAGGTGATGTTTTAATATGAGGTTGGTGCGACTGCTTCCAGTTTTACCCGAATGGCTTAGAGGCAGTGGCAACAAGCCTGTACTTGAGTCCGCCCAACCCGAGTCCTAGCCAGTTTTGAATTCTCTGGGCCGAATTTACGGCCAGTTGCGAGTGCGAACAGAATCTCGTTTATTCGAAAATTTCGCACTTCATTCCCATGATTTCCTTTTCTTTTATGTGAACAGTCAATTAATAAAGTCAAAAATGAAGTTTCGTATGTGAATGAGGAACTAAATCTACGCAATTTGGGGAAACTTTCTTTCAAATCAGACTTGTAGTACTCAAGATATCAGCAAATGAAGTTACTACATTTGTGACCCAAAGTGAGCTTGAGGCAAGCAGGGGTTATGTCACTTCGTCACATTGATGGGCAATATGCTTTGTTTCCTTTGTTTTTCAGTCTGCTGTGTTGACCTTGAAGTTAATAGGGATAGGACCTCCCCCATTGGGAATGTGAAGTTTGTAAAATTCCCATGCTTTTCATGCAATCTCATTCCGATAACATGAGATTGTGGAGGAGAAAACCGGTTGTTAAGTGTGAAGAAAAACAAAAAACTGCTCATTAATGTTAGGCTATGATGTCATATGTGCTTGCTTCAAGTTCACTTTGGGTTGAAAATGCGACAACTTTAACTGTTAATATCTTGAGAACCACACACTGGATTTCAATGCAAATTTCACCAGAATGCTTAGAATAAGCACCCCTCTAACATATCAAAACTTGATTTGAGCTTAGACCCTACCTTTAAAGGTCAATTTCATACTATGCCCACCCAGACTGTTTTTGACCATTAGGACCTTAAGTAATATTCACACCATTCCCATTATGGTAGACTTTGCAAGAATCAGCCCCGAGTCCAGTTCCAGTCCATTCCAAACCAATTCTGATTCCTGGACCTTCCATTCCTGGTTAAAGCGGCACATTGAGTTGATTCATGAAAATTCACCATATTTTACCAAACCTGTTTAGTTTTCTTCACATGCTAATGACAAATGGTCAAACTTAAACAATCCCCACATCTTGCATACAAGTAAACGTTTCATATCTGAGTAATAAACAATTCAATTCGGTGTTCAAAAATTCGTGACCAGACACTTTTTCAAATTATGCACAGCACCTTTACAAGCCAGGATACCAAAAAATTCAAAATTTTAGCTTTATGCGATGGAAAGCTTATGGATGTGGAACTTGACTAATTATGCTAATAATAATCATTTTCATGTGGTAGTACCCTTCAACACCCTCATTAAGTTATCGATATCAACTCAATATGCCCCTTTAATTTGGGGTTCAGTAAAAGACGTACTTGAGTCCGGAGTCCGCACTCGAACGTTACAGCTAGGATATTTGTGACGCTGTGGAGGAGAAAATTATGAAGAGCTATACTGTCCAGGTTAATCGTTTGTTAACAACAGCTTCTAAAATTCAATGCAATTCAATAGGCTCTGATTTACTAAAGTATAATTTGGACTTGTGGGGCGCTTTGCCGGCATTCATCACGTATACTTGCATACTTTCACACTCTTGGGCCATAATTTCTTCATGAAGACACCTTGAGTGATATTATTGTTACTATTCATAGCAAACTGCGTCTCCCATCAGCATCTATCTGCCCCACCCAAACCCAAACACCCCCCCCCCGCATCACCGACCCGTCGTTGGTACGATTGACTGTTGTATAGAAAATGCTCCACTTGTGTCCATGAGGTGCGCACCAAATGCTATTTGAAGATAGTCAAATTGCTTCATTCTAATGCCCACAATTTTGTTAATGCTTCAGAGCTCTTGGCGCATTCGACCACCCCCCCCCCCACCGTTGGTGACTTGTCACTGGATCCCACTAGACTTCCCAATGCAGGCTTTCGCACTTACACTCTAAAAAGTGAAATTTACTCCAAAAGAGTGTGCCCAGTGACCACTCCTTTTAAGAGTGAAGTTCGCCCCAAGTAGAGTGACAATTCAATCAAAGAAAGTGATACTTCACACACATGGAATAAAATATCACTCTATTTGGAGTGAATTTTTACTCTACTCTGAGTAAAACTCACTCTTACTAGGAGTGGTCACTGAGCACACTCTTTTTGGAGTGAATTTCGCTCTTTTGGTTTTAGAGTGTAACGCCCTCTGGAGATGACTTCATCTGCCCCCCCCCCCCCATTTCTCCATTTGCCACTTAAACCATTCACCGAAACGCTGCTGCCGTTATGCAGTACCTACCTTGGGTCGCGTTCTGGATGTCACTATTGCTAAGCATCATATCAGTACCCCATTATTTTTGTCCGCTTTAACTGATGTGGTGGAGATCTCATACAGTCAGAGGGCTCATCCATATCACCAATAGGCTTCTGTGCCTTTTTCAGTTTTGTATCGCACTTCAAGGGTGGCGCCAGCGGGGGGGGCAGGGGGGCCATGCCCCCCCCCCGTCGGGGAAGGCTGGCCCCCCCCCGTCGGGGAAATTTTTCGGTTTCGTCGGGGAGCTGTTATGTATACGATAAAATATGTAGTCCCCGACAACGCCCAGTCGCCCCGACGATTTACTTAATTTTGGTCTAAATTAGGGCAAATTCTTCAATGAAAACCCCAAATTTTCCAATTTTCTTCTTCAAAGCCCCATTTTTTTCAAATTTTCCATAGAAAATGCCGGCAATTGTTTCAAATTTTCTCCAAAAAGAGCCCAAAATTTTCGGCGCGCTTCGCGCGCCAAAATTTTCCTTCAAACGTCGTTTCGGCACTTTATTTCCTTCGTTGAGACTTTGGGTTGCTGGCCCCCCCGTCGGGGAGCTTGGCCCCCCTGTCGGGGAAATCCTGGCGCCACCCCTGTCGCACTTATCCTGCAAAGATGTAAGGTCTGGAAAAAGGTCATTTCCAGCGTTAACGATTGCAAAACGAATATATTTTATAGTTTCATTAAGTGTCAAGGCATTGGGTAGCTACCTTGCAACAAAGAACCCCAAAAAGACACCCTCCTCTCTCCCTTCCCCCTTTTCTTTAAACAAATCACTGCTTGACTGTAGCACCAGTCCCCGTGTGCAGTGTAGGCTACCTCTCATGTGGTTAAACTTCATGGCGTTACGTTACACGAGTTGTGAAGCGGATTTACCGATCAGAATCCTTCTGCTCGTGTTTTTCCATAACGCTTTCTGTCGACTTGCCACTTATTCAAGTTTAGCTCTTGCACCAAAGAAACTGTTTTGGAAAGCTTCAGCCGTCGTTGATTGCCTACATACTGTCTGTCAAGAGGTCGTAAAAGTGTGAACTTTGTCCTCTATGCACTAACATTTTGTTGTTAAAATATTTGACTTAGAGATAAAGTCTACATACAATAAACCTGTCTGGAAAATATGTGCTATATTGAACAGCTAAAAACGCTCTCTTTATTTACATCACAATTTGCCTCACTGCCTTGTCAGTTTAAGGAAATGAAACTCGGGCAGTAACTAGCTAGAGTGTAGTCATACCACAGTCAATAAGTCTTGAAATGGTACGTATTGCCCTAAAATTGTGCTCCATAGACAGGATAGGCTTATCGTGGGCGTCAATAGGAGGGGACGAAGGGACATCTCCCCCACTTTTGAAAGTGGAGGGGATTGCCCACACACACACACGCACACACACACACACTTTCTAGTACCATAACGAAAATAGTAGGAACGTTTTTGATCCATAGCTAATAATATAGCTGATTCAATGAAATTAAGCTCGAAAATGGTTGTGACAGCCATTCCATAGATTAAACTTAATAGTGGAAAAATGTGGGCATAGATCATCTTCATTTTTATCCAGGGACCTAAGTGAGCTTTGTATCCCCCTAGTCCCGCCCCAGGGTTGTGCTATGAACGCTTGAAAAGGCTCTGATCAAGGTAATCCCCCCCCCCCCAACTTTGGAGAAGAGGTTGACGCTCGTGAGGCCTATAGACTATGTGATGTTGACAATCAAGTTTGGTTAAACTATGTAGTTCGATGATGCTTTGACCTTTCACATGGATGACATGAATCAGGCACGGATCAAGATCCATCGCATGTTTTTCCCCATTATCTTAAACTCAGCGGCCCAAGTTCTTATTTGAGTATGGGGTGGAAATGGGGGAAGGAGTATGGGTTTGTTTTAATAATTGGGAATAGGGACGTCGCTAAAGGTAGTGTGTGACGTCTCACGCCCCCCCCCCCCTTCATCCTAGTAAAAGTGACAATGGCTGGAAACTCTGAGTGCGACAGTAGGAAGTTTCATTTACCACAAATAGTCAGGGCCAAATTTCCTCTTATTCTGGCAGCCCAAGTATGATGGACACAAGAATTTCTGCCAAAAATTGGTATTTTAACGCGGTACGATATCATGTTATGTAGGGTCGCGTTTGGCGTGCCAACTTATTTGACCTCAGCCCCACTATGCCTGCTTGAATTACGAGTGGCGCTTCTCCCCCTCTCTTTACTCCGGTTCCTGGAAAATCCTGGTTTCGCCACTGATCAGTTGTGTAAAAACCGTAACTTCTGAGGACTTAGTAGACTATTGGTTAAGATGTTGGACTTGTGATCCAAGGATTGCTTGTTCGGCTTTCGCATGGCTCATTAAGTTTTGTCCCAAGTTGGGCAAGCTGCTTTATCTCGACTGGTTAGGTCACAAATGGATATTTGTGAGGTAAATTGTCATCGCTAGAGCTCCTGCCGCAGTTTATCGTTGAGCAGGGGTAATATTGTGATACGTGCTAGGTAAGGTTTGCCTACATATTTGCACATTAAAAATGTAAACATTACCATTACTATTACTTATTAAGGGAGTGCTAGGGATACTAATTGCCAACAAAACCACAAAACATATTTTCGGAACAAAGGCCGTAAACAAGGGATGTCGGACTCTATATAAATCAAACTGACGAATAACGGGTCCAGAGTACTGTACCCGAAACTCTCTGGTTTGCAAACCCAGCCAATGAGAATTTGGAATTCCAATAACTAACCCTTCCCCCTCCCTTCTCCCCCTCCCCAATCATCAAGCCATATCTGCGTTTTATATGATTTGTCCCCCTGCTTACGCCGTTCTCCAAAAAAGGTACTTCTTTAAGTGCCATCTCTCGAGAAGATAACTTTTACATCTGAAATAAACTCGTATGAAATATATACGTGACAAGTTTCTATAGAACAGAGGCTGAATAAGAAACATAACATGGCAAATATCTTGTGAGCCCCTCCTTCGACGTCAAGGCTTTGTCTTAGTGGCTTAATCTCATTCCATACTCTGTGTGTGAAATAAAACCTAGACTTGTAAAACAGCCAATTTTTAAAAATTTACATGACAATTAATAAAGATAGTTTTCTACATCTTCTTAGCCTACAGCTAATAGACACATATATGTTCACTGATGACATCACCTAATCTTTAATTGTGACCGTTAAGTTCCCCTTTAACCTCAAAAGCATGGTTTCATTAAATTTGATTTGTTCCTTTACGACGTCGAAATCATGATGCAAAGGGTTGTAGTTATTTTTAATATTTAATTATATATGTAAATTTTTCAGCCTACCCGGTTTCGACCGGGTTTTCAGTTCGGCCTTAAATCTGCATTGTTCCCAGCAACAGTTGGTATGAATAAATTATGACTACCGCCCCCACTTAGAGTTACTGTTGTTAAAACAGAGGCATTTCCAGGAAAAGCAACAGTAAATGGTAGATCTTCTCCAAAAGTATTAAATTTTAACTTAGACTATGAAAGCGGGATACTCAAATGATATTCGGGTATCAAGATGTTTGCATTTAAAAATTAGTAATGAGAACTTGAAGCAAGCCTTATGGGTTGTAACGGAACAGCAGTTGGGATAAGTTGTAATGTCAGTAGGCCTATATCTTTGTTTTCGCTATTAAAGTGTAAGACTTTACAGAGATTAAAGAATATGGTATTGATCATCAATTCCCGCGATTAACAACTTTAATAATAAATAACAATGATCACAAATGTTTACTTTACCAAGGAAATAGAGAGACAAAGTACAAAGAACTACATAGAAAATGTCCAAGTTGTGGTTCAATTACATGACAAACAGGCTGAAAGTTATCTCCTTTTTTGAAATAACGATCACTTTTGCATCAAAAATGTGAGCTGCATAGAGAACAACTGGACAATATATTTCTTATACGGCCGGTTACTTTATTATGTGCATTTCTTTAAATTTCGGGCTTTCTTAATATTTACAATAGCCTGTGGCACAGTAAAACATTTAAAAATACTTCAGTGAAAGGCTAGATTCTAGAAAAAGACCTGGTCTGGATAGATAGACAATTTCACGGCATCAGGCAGGACATGCTGAGTGATCTATGTCCTTCCACATTTAGGGGGAAGGGGAGATTTGAATTCCTTGTATTCTAGGATTGTAAACAACAATTTTCTTTTAACGAAGAGTTACAGTGAAGAGCCACTATTTGAACGCACTTTCAATTCCATTGATATTTCGAAGTTATGTTTTACTTGATGTTATTTTACAATAAGTGAATTGCAGGGCCACCGGAGCCGGGTGAGGACTACAACCCCCCACCCCAGTCATTTTAGTGTGAAGTTTTCCTTCCAAAAATTATCATTAGCTGTACCTGATAGCTAGAAAAAATTTCGCAGTGGGCGTCAAAAGGAGAGTGACAGAGGAACGTAACCCTTTACCTCCCCCCCCCCCCCCAGCCTTTGAAAGTGAAAGGAATTGTCCTCACTTTTTTCCAAAAACCAATGAAGAAAATAGTAGGCATATCTTTAATTTCATAGCTTGCAATATAGCTGATTCAATGAAATCGAACCCGAAATGGTGGAAACAGCCGTTTAATGGAAAAATCGTGGAGAAATACCTCAGATTACTTCACAGATCATCTGTCCTCCTTTTTTCAGGCACCTTAAAGTGGACCTAAAGTCTAAAAATTCAAAAATATATATTTTAGAGGTTACAAAATTAATCTTATTGGTCCAACTCCCATTGTCATAGCTTATTCCATTGCTGAGATATTAAATGTTAAAATTTATTCACTTAAATCCAAACAGTTCATTGCGCAATAATTTTTGACATTCTTGTTGTACAACTCACATTAAATGCTTTGTTTTCTTTTAAAATTAAAAATGTTTATATGACCTTGACCGCTTCCTGTTTTCTTGCATGACATGCTGTACAGAGAGGGCTTATATAGTCAAGTCACCCCAAAGCAGTAAGAACGCGATCACATTTTGGCACAAGGTGCGGTGGCTTTCAGAAAAACAAAGAAATACAAAGATTGTAATTTGAGTAGTACAACAATGACATCACAAATTATTGCGCAATCTACCTTTTTAAATCGAGTGAATAAACTTCAACATTTTATATCTCAGCTTCAAAAAGTCCTGTGAAGATGGGAATTGGACCATTGGAATTCAGTTTTCATGCTCTGTAATATATATTTTTGAATTTTCAGACTTTAGGTACACTTTAACTAAGCAACGATCCCTTGCTTCTAGGCCGGGTTTCGCTATTTGCGCTTGAGATATTTATGGTCAAGGTCATGCTCTCCATCTTCGAAGGCTTCCGACGACTCCCCTAAATTTGGACTCAAACAGGTGCTATGGCCAAGTTGATAAAGGTGATAACATTTGCACTGTAATTATATGATTTACATAGCGTTATAAAGATCTGAAAGTTGAACACTATTCAACTCAAGCCATGTCCGTGATTGGCTCGAAAGAGCAAGGGATGAACAGGCCCCAGCCCACCCCCTCCCTAATCACATGCCAAACTTCTTTGCTATAGGCATGCTTCGAGTCCTAAACTGATGTCATACCAGAGCCTCAGAACATTGTCCCATTCTTGCAAAACAACAGCTTTCCCCTTCCCCCTTGAGTTTCGCGTGCCTTGGAGCTGACTCTGTAAGAGATCCATCGTGGATGGCGGGTGTACATGACCTTTGCCTTAGTAGCCAGTACTGTGTGGCAAAGTGTTTTATCATCGTCGTTTTACTATAACGAGCCTTTCATTGTTTACCTACGTTGTCATTAAGCCTAACCACAAACATTGCAATCCAAGTCGTTTCGCTCCTTCTTCACTTCTCTGTCCAGTTTGTGTGTGCGTTAGGCACCAAAGCAAACTCTTCGACGTCAAGACACAAAATTGGCAAAACGACCACCAAACAAACTTGAATCTTGCGTTTGGCAACGAAACAAGATTAATGTTGTAATCTCGATGGAAACCCTTCACAGACACATCCCCTATCACTATGAATGACTATAGCCTAACCTGGTTGCTATGGACTGCAGATGAGCAGATAAGAGACTAGCGAACAGAGATCGTGATCAGCACCGACCCAATGAAACGATACGATGAATGCATATTTCGCGGGGTTTTCTTTCTCTATCACATGTCACTCTAGGCATCATCTATATAGTGAACCTGGTGATGTTATGCCGCCTGAAACTTTCTGTCATTTGGTTTCAGTGGTGCACCCAGAATTTTAAGTTGGGGGACGAATGTGACTCCCCAGCGAAGCGGAGCTCCACCATCGATTCGCGCTCAGTGTACTAAGGATTTTTTTAACTTAAAAGCACTGTCCCCGGCCTTAGATCACCGGAAATGGCACTTTCTAGGGCTTGTTACGTCCTAGGCAACCCATATCCCACTACCCTTGTCAACAGGATACAGTTTGAACGCATTTTACGCATTTCTTAGAATCATTGACCGACAATCGTTTTGATAGGTCAAGCTGCAGGGGCCACCCCGGTTCGCAACTTCTTACTTTTAAAGAGCAAGACACAACTTAAATTAATGAGATTGGTAACATAAAATAGTTGGCATTTTTTTATCTTACCCACTTCACCTGAAACGATGTGCATGTGAGTACATTTACGTGTCCCTAACACATGAAATTTGCCATTTTGGATATTGAGGGAGACACTCACTTTGCAGTGGTAAGGTAAGAATCTTCGTCAGTGATTTGGTTTGATTGGACTTGACTGGATTTTTGGGTTTCAAGTTGACTGAATTTGATACGATTGGATTGGACTGGATTATTTATCGGCCCACATTAGAGAGAATAATTTAGCCTACTATTTCCCGCTTTTATGATGTCATTCTGCCTTTGCTTTCAAAAATACCAAACGTAGTTCGCCCCTCCCTCCTAACGGGTGCAGTTAGTAGGCTATACTGCCCTTGTGTTGACAGGTCTCCCATATGAAATCCCGGTGACTCAAAGATGTGTTGGGAATGGCCAAGGGGGTTTCAGATTGGTGGCTTAAAAAATGGGTTTCTAGTTATCGATTTCAACCGTGAGCTTCAGGTCTGTGCTCGGTTCAGCTGTCGAGCAATTATACACAGCAAGGGTCCTCAGCCCCCATCCCCACCCTCACCCCCACCCGGCCTCTCCAGCTCCTAATGCACTATTACAAAAGACCGAAAAGGGGCATCAAAAAGCTTGAGCCATTGTAAACGTGGCGTAAGAGGAGAGATACACTCTAGTTCGTCGGACAGGGACGTTAAGCTGCGGCACCGGGAGCAGGATTGGGATCAAATATTAATTCCCTGGATTATTATCCTTTGAACACTGGTCCTAGAAAGAAGAATTTATGCTCGATCATCTTGGTGGCCTCGATCAGCTCATGTGGCGTCCTAACCTTGCCCTCATTCACACTGAAACTATTAATACTGTGCATGAAGTACTGTATGATGAGGGCAATTTTCAGACATTAGCAAACAAACGTCTGTAAGCTTCATATGCAGAGGAACTGACAGGGACACAAATCTATATTTTAATTTGGGGCGAATTGCGGAAATGACTTAACGGTGCCGAACGTGCTGTTGGTATTGCAATAATCCTATACTCGAGGTGACCTGCAGGAAGTAACAGGGAAATCATCAGTGCACATGATGGTTGCGCATAACAAGCGCGCCAAAATATTGCACATTTAAAGGCATTTTAACCATATTTTACTTCAAATTAAATTGACAAAGTAGACCGTTAGGTGCGTTCAAACCAAAACCGAAATCTGCTGCGTTTTGCGCGGCGGTATAGCCTCAAAGCAAATGGCTTGTACGTATTTCTATGGAACCGTCTCACCTAAATCGCGATGTGAAAAACGTTTTGCGGGAAACGCAGCGACTTCCGCATCGATCCATCTCTGACTGATATCAATCGCGCGATTTTTGTTTGGAGAACAATGGCAGCTCGCCATACAATAGGGTTTTGTTCACACAGGTGTTTGGATTTTTCATTGTTGTGCAGTGCAGACTGCAGAGCATGATGCCTGAGAAGGACGTTGGAGAGTTTGTTTGATAGTCGGAACTGAGAGAAAAATCCAAAATTGTTTGACAAAATAAGTCCTAATTCGAGACGCAATAGATTTTAGGCATTACATATAAAGTGAAATAGTAGAACGAATTTTGATTTCTGATATTTAACTTGATCAGGGTACTTTAAAGTACTATCTCTTCCCCTATATACTGTACGATTTGCTATGTGTTTTTGCTGGGTGGCCTATTTTGGAGCGCAAATCAAATCATTTTCATTTCTGATAACTTTTTGGGAGATAAATTTGCCAAATCACTTATTGCTGCTGCTTCGAATACTTTCCGTAATATTCAAAAGGAAAAAAATGCAAATACAGTTTCCTTACCAGGACCTACAGAGTCAATTCTGTAATAATCTGTAAATAATCACTCTAAAATCATGCATCCAGAGTTTGTTATGAGAGGAAGAAGGTTCAAAACGAAATGAGTCACACCCTAAAGTTTCGGCTCTAGGCCCCATATTTAAATGACGTTGATGGGTACGAGTCCAGAAGTAAATACAGGGACCAGGGATAGAAGCTTGAAGAATTTCTGGGGTATTGACAAAATTGTGAGCATTAAAGTGAAGTATTTCAGTATCATAAAAATGGCATTGAACAGTTAAATGGGTCTATGCAACAAACAACTCCCAACCCTCCACACAAAAATGACATTTTTTTGTTGTTGTTTTTGCAAATGCCTACTTTGGATTTTTTATGATGCTTGAGAGCTTTTTTTGAGTACGAAATTGGGATTATTTCATTAAACTTTGACAAAACAATTGTACTCAAGCCGTCCAGTGAGAAGAAAGGCGTATACAGGTACAATTATCTTAGTACTGTCGAAGAGTGCGTTAAACCTCAACGTCCGCCGAAAAGCATGTCATGAAGACTGCTTAACGTGTTATCTCATTTTTCATTACAAATGTTATCCATATCGTCTCTTTTCCTTCCCATTTCACTAAACAGTTGTTGATTTGTAAATTTCATTTACCAGAACAGAGTCCACATTCCTGTTTTTAATTATTATTTTTTTTTTGGCTGGTGCATGTACAAAAAGGGCCAACAAATGTCCCACATCATCTTCGGCGTCGGCTGTTTTGCAAGTGGCTATCAAAAGCCCGCAACGGGGACCGTAGCGTTTGCCCCATGCAGCTGTCTGAACCCTCTGCGGTGCGGGAAAAGCAGCGTTTTCCTCCACGGGAACCGCGCGGTTTTGGTGTGAACGCACTTTTATACAAAACTTCCCCGTCCCTGATATCGATTTTCTTAATAGCTACTATATGATGAAATTTTTGGGAGGAGAACATGATGGTCCCGCCCCTCCCATTTTTGGTCGTGAGTAATGCCTCCTTGCATCCCGCCATGACCCCATACTCCGTAAGTTTGCTCCCCTACCGTTTGTTATGTCAGTACCACATTACTGGCTATGCTACTATACATAGGAGGGATTACGGGGGCACTTGCCCCCACTTTTTCCATGGCTTAAAAAACAAAAAGAATGAAAAACGAGCGACAGTAAGCGAGACCAGAGAAATTATAAAAGAACTTTCAATAGCCTATAATGATTAAATTTAGCAATGTTTAATGAAGGAAAATATTAATACCCCAAACAAATTGTTAGGAATTTTTTTCTCTGCGCCCTCCTCCCGCAACTTCACAGAGAACTGACTAATACAATTGAAAATTTTGTCTGGCACCGTAAAATTTCTTTCGTCCTACGCGCCACACTATTGTGACTTGAAGCTCTGAAATACGGGTCACTGAAAGTACTAATGTAGGTCATAAAATGCACCATGGTCCTTGCAAACAAAGTCCCAAACCCTACCCATGTATACGGAACCGTAATTTTCGAAACAGAAAGCAAAAAATCGGCGTGCTTCCCATGATCCTTATATGAATCGATGTCTTATTACTACTGCTGTGCGTAGGAAAACTTTGGTGGAATTGCCTCGTTATTACTTCCTGTAGGACAGCTTGACTAAATTACCATTTCCAAAACCCTCGCTACACCTCTCGCTGTTCACTTTCCTCACCAACTACCACCATCCTCAGCAAATTGACTGACGGTTACTATCTGAAATTTGCGATCATCCTGTGAAATCTATTACATTAGCACTTCAAATTACACCTTTTGGAAACAGGATTTTCCCATAAAATGGTCGAGAATGGCCGTAAAAGCCGTCAGATTTAAGAAAGATTCAAGTTGGGGAGGACCCTCAGTCCCCAGCCTCCGGTTTCGCGCCTTCGGCGATTGCGGTTAAAGGCTCCGTCGGCCACAACTTACCAAGATGCAGCCTGTAATAAAAGTTCCTTCCGTGGCACTTTAACTGCCGATGCCCTTGACAATGTCCATGTAAAAACTACCCATAAAAGATTACATTGACTTATTTAGTGTCACTTAGTCTATAACCTTCAAAATCGACACTACCTTATTTTTTACAATAATAAAATAGTTGAGGGGCACTTGTCCCAGACCATCGACAAAATGAAACATGAAAAAAGCCTCCAAGGAGCTAGCCTGCGTAGTGCCTCTGTGGCTGCCTCCCCCTCCCTCAGGCTACTGTCCCTTGGTTTTTCTTCGCAGCGATGAGCTGAACGAAAAAAGTTCGTCCGCTCCCCGGGGTACCAAGGAGCAGGATATATAGTTTCCCATATCCTGCTCTATGGAAAGAACAGGCACCTGGGGAAAGTAGGAAAATATTTTATGCAATAAAAACACTGCTTTTAATTGAAACTAAAGAAAAATAATAGGTTACAATAAAATATCTCAAACACTATCTCAACGCTGTTTTCTTCTGCGCGCTTCGCGCGCACCCTTTATAAATATTGCTTCGGGGTTACTTCTTGTAGAACATCCTGCTTGTCATAGCTTTGTACAAACTCATCTTTTATCATTGAAACCACTAATGTCTCTATGTCCGTACGCAGCCTACAGGAAGTTCCCCTCCTCCAGACATTTTCAAAGCAAAATTTTTATCACCATCTATCTGTGTAAATTTACAGACTCTTTAAAGATTGTTTAGATGCAAGTTTTCAGGCACAGAAAGTGTCATTTCCGGCACCGTAATAAGGGACAGGGGCTTGGCGAGGGGGGGGGGGGGCAAATGCCTTCTCCTTGAGGATAATTTTCTTAGTACTTAGCATTCTATTATTCATATCACTAAAAGTATGAGAAACTCTTCGCGCGCACCCATTCTGAATGCTATATCTCCCAGTCTTAAAACTATTGTTCCAAAGCCCAGGGAACCCTCAAAATAATCCATTCTCCCCTACTTCCCCAAGCCATCAGCATTTTTGATCCCTGTTAGTCACATGGAGTAAGAATATACTTGAAAAAAGTCAAATTGTGATTTTTTGGTATGTTAATTGCCCACCTTATGTCATGTTTAGATGAAGCTTATATGCATCATTTTAATGCCTACAATTTCGTAAATACCCCAGAGCTTCCGGGGGCTTCACCCCCTGGACCACCACCGGGGCTCTGCTCCCGGACCCCGCCAGGGGTCCTAAGGCGGCCCCTAGACCCCATGCCGTAAGGGGGTGCGCTTCGCGCTCCCGCGGCGCCTTCAGCGTGGTTTGACAGTCCACCTGTCTTTGCCCTCCCCCCACTATCAGACATCAAATCCCGCCCTTATTACCATACATTCCTACATCTCGTCACCGAATTAACTCAGTAATCACGGTTAAACTGTTAAAAGGTAACATTTAATAGATGCAAATGTTTGCTTCGACTCCTAAGACTATCTTGCAGAAAGATAAGAGCAATTTCTGTAGACTGAAATATAACATTCATGTTTCTCTAGTTCCTAGCCCCCATTGTCTGAATCTCGCAAAGTACACCGTAACAAAACGCTTTCAAGAACGCTTGGGCTCATTAATGTTGTTTTAAAGATTTTTCCTTAGTCTAAATCATGATTGGAAACTGAGGGGTGGGGAAAATATCCTCCTCTAGCCTACGAGATCTAAACTTAAACATTTTCACTCCGTAATTTCTGCTTTACGTGTTGTATATCCCGACTCCCTTTATCTGACTGTTCCTAGTCTTTTTACATTTCTCTTCACTTTTTTATTTATACATTATTATTTTTTATTCATTTACTTTCTATTTTTGTGTTCTTTTTAGTCGAACGAGGCTCAGAACTCATGGTCATCCTCCTCCTGTAATTTCCGGTTTCTACCACTTTCATTTAATAATATACGATAATACGAATAGACTTATTTAATTTCCAACCTGTGACTAGAAGGCAGATCGAATGTGCGTAACTTGCAAATAATATATGTCAGGTTATATGGTAGGTAAATATAGCTAAATCACAGCTTCTTCAGTTAAACTTGGCTCTTTCAGTCTAAAATGATTGAATTGATAGAGCTAAGGTACATTTTTGGAAAACAAACAAAACAATGAGGACTGCCATTTTTGTAGCTGTTAACGAGCGAAATTTAAAATCAGATAATAGCTACCTGAAGAGGCGGCTAATCACATTTGCCCGAAAGTCTAGTGCAGCTTTGCCACAAAATAGCATATACATTTTGGCCGAACCTGATGGTAGGTTACAGCCCCTTCCCTACCCTAGTTTGCCTGGGTGCAGCACAGACTACATATCAATGCAACTCATTGTTTCATAAAAATTTCATGCAAAGGAAAAGTTGAGGTAAAGATTTGGTGGGCCTATATAGTAACGTGCACTTCATCTGGCCAGAACCAGGGAGCTGCCATTGACAATGGCAGCTCCCTGCCAGAACTATAAACAATTATTTACCAATTGCCATTCAACGTGTGTTGTCAAGAGGGGCATTTTACATTTTACGATGCAATAAAAACAAATTACCCTGCCATAACAAGAAATAGAATGGACTGTTAAATTGATTTCGGGAACTATCTTGGTCTTTACCGTTACATCTGGTCAGGAATTATTCTTTATTCAAAGTCGTAAACTGCAACATCAAACTGTCATCATAGTGTAGAATTAGAACGTGTCTCATTGACAGACAAGGAAACGTGGTTCTTTTGTAATTATTAATAGTAAAATAACCAACCAACAAGCCGCAGTATCTATGTTAGTGTACATACGGAAAATAATTGAAGAAGGAAATACAAGATGATGGGACCTTTTCTTCCTGGAGTTCAGTCATGTCTCCGTATTCAGGGTAGTGGGAAGGTTGCTAAGATTGCGGGGGTTTAGACCAGTTTTAAGGTCTTGAGTTTAGAATTTGACCACTCTAAGGCAAACGGAAAGTTATTAAGGGGGATACAGTTCAACGACCCCTTGGTTTCGACAGCCCTAGTATTTGATGCCTAGCATTTATCCATCAATTCATTTCAGCCAAGATAAAAATTTAAGAAAACTATTCACACAAGCAGACGAGCGTTGTTTTAAAGGACATGTGCGTGCCCTATAGTGTGGTTTGCTAACCGATTAACACTCTCTTCGTTTCTCTGACGGTGTGTCCAATGACTGCTCTAAACTCATATCACGTAACAGGTACAGGAACCCGGTTATCTGTGATGGGGGGTATCGGATTTCTTTCGATTATACCGATATGTCTGTTTATCGGTAGTACAGGATCTAGGAAGGACCACACATTCGCGGTGAGACTTTGTAAAAATACCTAACAGATACACCAACGTATAGTATTCATTTAAGAACCAAAAAATTCCATCCAAAGTAACATTCCTTCACGGCGATGGGACATCGGCTAAGTATATTTACCCTGTAAGGTGACAAGTTCATCATGTTTAGAGGCATAACTCTCTTCACGAAAGGTACAGTAACCTTTATACTCATAAAAATTCATAAGTCTTACTAAGTTTACTCTGTACTTCGAAATGTTAAAACTAAACCCTCAAAAAAATTCACACAATTATTTTTTTTTATTCCGGGAATTGCTATTCGACCTAATAAAGCAAATAAGACGTTCCATATGAGATCGCGGAACTTGATTTAAAGAGTCCAAAGTACGAAACAAACTAAGAGTTTATTCACTACTGGAAGTCTTCTTGACCACGCACATATATGTATAGCATGCATAGGTAGGATTTCGCTCCCGTCCTACCCGGATGTGTTATCACGGACATTGTGGGAATTCTCTGTACAATATATTGCGGTAGGCTACATTATGTGATGATAGTATAATGCCGAAGTTCAAACTTTTGCAGCGGAACCAAAAAGCACAGGTACATTGTTAAATGTGGGGGGAGGGGGTGTGCTGGTGCCTTTCTGTGTATTACTGTGGAAAGCGGCATTGAACTTCGTCAAACAATTGAAAGTGATGATGGACCTAACTTCAACGAATCGCCCGTAGTGAAAACAGAAGGACGTCAAAACCCTAGAACCCTAGCCCTATTACATCCCACAGTTTACAGAAAAAATGGTGGGGACAATTATCTGTGGCGGATCAAGGGGGGGGTGCCGTGGGCACATGTGCACCCCAAAATTTTTCAAAGACTAAAATTTTCACGTACTAAGGTGGACCATGCCTTTAATATTCTATCGCAGACATCTCACTGTTGCTTTCCTCCTCACGGTTTTGATATAGAAACTCGTACACCATATTGAGAGCACCATATTTTAAGTCCTTAAGATGGACCGCACTCTCCCACAATGGGTGAATCTAGTTCACCCCCAAACAAAAATCCTGGATCCGCCCCAGAATTATAGCCTTTAGATGACTTTTAATTATCCCTGTCAAATATTCCTCTTTTAACCTAGCCTACGCAGCGCCTCTGTGGCTGCCGCCCCTTTTGTAGGCTGCCGCTGTTTTTTCACAGCGATGAGCTGAACGAAAAAACTTCGTCCGCTCCGCGGGGTACTTTTAACCAGACGATGGGATCGATCAATTACAGCTTTTTCCCCTGACTGGTAGATATATTCTGCGCCCAGCAGCACTGCCCGTATTATCGCGCGTCACCACTTTTCGCGCATTTTACGCACACCAAGCCTAAACTTTATTTAGCAAAACCCTCTATTTTACTAGTTTTTTATCGAGCCTAGTAAAAAACTGAAAGCTTGTTCGTCGAGTTAGGCAATACGACAATTCCAAAAAGTACTTGCTTTTTATTAAGGAGTTTGGCAAAAGGTCGCATGACCATCGAAAGAAAATTTATTGTTTGCTTCGGAGAATTTAACATGTGTGAACAGTTTTTATGAACTCGTTCTTCAAATAAGTTATGTTTGTCCACACATGCACACAGGTGGTGTAACATGTTTGCATTGACTCATCAATGTCGAACTAGCTATATCAACTGAAGACGATGCATGTTGTGTGTCAATTGTTCCCTATTACATGGTTTGAAATACTAAGCTATGAGCTATGAAAGCTAAGAAAAGATGAGTTGAGATATTGCGCAGGGCCGACACTAGGATTTGAAAAGTGGTGGGCATGTTGGGGCATGCAGAAATTGGGGGGAAAGTTGTGTGTGGCGTTACTCCTTTACACTGTATACCTTTTTACAGGAACGGGCAGGGGGTAAGTGGGAGGGCAAAGGCCTTGCTACGGGATAAATGCCCTCTTCTTCCGTTTGGTGGCGCCACCTGCATTTTGACAGTTCAGTTCTGACATTATGCCCGGCTGTGAAGGCTGTGAAGGCTGTGATTTCGTCATTTTCCAGTTCAGGCCAGTAGCTTGCCTACGTAGCAGGCTGTACGGCATATTTCTTGTTCGGGAAGACCTAAAGAGGGGCTAAGCAAACAAAGTTCTCTCCGCGGGGTAGCCCGTAGCAGGATAAGGACTAAGCTGATGTAAGTTCCAAGGCGGAGACGAGAAATATATTTTAGTGATCAAGCTATGCTATAATGCACCGACGAAACAGTAATTTTGAATTTTCTAGGGGCGCCCCTCCCCCGCCTTGGCTTCGGGCCTGTACCATTTTTCATCTTTACACTTAATTTAGCTATGACAACATTTGAGATTTTTTGTGAGCCTACGTAAGTATTTGCGTAAACAAGGGGTGGCAATGATAGCAGTAACCAAATGACGAAGAATAGAAGAATATCCAAAAGTAAAATAAAGTATATGCAGGGCCCTGACCTTCTGGGGTAGGGGCAAGGGGAAAATTGGCCTCTGAGACCTCCAAACCGTAAATGAAAGTTGGCCTATTTTAAAAAATACTGAAATGCTGAAAATTCTTAATTACGGTATGATTTTGAGGTCCTAAGAAACTAAGAAATCGCATATGAGAGTTTCTCCTTTTAACCAAATTCTCCCGGGGGAGGTCCCCAGACCCCGCCGTGAACGCGTCCTTATGTGGGTTACTCTTCCTGATGAATGGACCCTCCTCCATTTAAGTTTTACATGATACTCAACCTTGAACACACCTGTATATACGCAGGCTGAAGATCTTTAGTATTAATTCTTATACCGCTTCACAGCATACTTTTATAAAATGGCATATGGTCACCTTTAACTATAAGCTAAACTCAATGAGTTTGGAAAAAAAACTTAAAATTTTATCAAATCTACCCTTTCTTCTAGAAATCTTAAATTGTCTCTAAAGCATGAAGTCTAAAAATAGAGAAATTTAGATGCAACTACAAGGATTAAAATGTGCTAAGACTCGCGGGAACAGCCCTCACTGGGTACAAGGCTTGTAGGGGTGCCATGCCACAGCAAAACTTAGTAAAGAAGTAATTTCTAATCATATAGTCAGCTCAAAGCTTTACCTAATATAATACCATATCATTCAAGAGCCATCTATACGGTTTTTCTATCTAAACTGACCTTGAGTGAAAAGAATCCAACTCGCATCTAAATTGTGGAGTTGGTTAGGGCCATCAGACGCAAAACTGTTACTTTAAAGCAGTGGTTCTCAAACGTTTTGAGGGTGAGAGCCAAATAGAGAGGCTAGAAAGAGGTGGAGGGCCGCAGGGAAGGATCTCAGGTTTAGAGAGAGAAGACACTATTTGAAAAGGGCTAAATCCATACCTAGAGGTCCCAGAGCTGTCTCTACCGCAAACAGAGGCAGAGGTACAAGTTTCCATTAATTAAGAAGGCAATCTGCACTTTCGCAGCGTCCAACAGGAATAACCTGACCTCAGCCCCACCATGCTTGGGGCTGAGGTCAGAAAATTTTGCTTTCCAGACGCTCTAGATTGCATGAAATCGCCCTCTTCACCACAAATTTGCCTCTTCAATCAGGGGTGGCGTCGAAAGCGGCGAAGCTCCCAGACGGAGCGCCCCGTGACCCCGGTCGCCGGAAAGATGGTAAACGGGAAATCTTGGCGCGCAAAGCGCGGAGACAATTTTCGGGATTACTATTGAAAAATATGACAAATAGCGGTTTTGATTAGGCAATATGCTTTACTTAGTGTAAAATCAAGCAATTGGTTGCTGCGGCTGGTCGTCGTCGGGGGATTACATACTTTATCTTACCCATTAAGGCTCCTCGACGAAAATGGAGTTTCCCGGACAATAGGGATCATGGTCCCCAGCACCTCCCCACCTGGTGCACCACCCGTCTACAATTCTGCGTCTAACATGCGTGAGTCATCCGAACGGTTATTTTGATGTTTATTATGCTACAGTTTGAGGTATAGGAGATACATCTGTCATTACAAACAGCCAAACTAAGTAGGCTACGTTGCCGACGAAAACCGCACTTCGAAACGGATGAAGTCACAACTTCGCTATTGGCCATTATGTGAGGAAGCTCTTGATAAGTGATTCTCAAACGTGGTCAGATAGAGAAGTGAGTCTGCTAAGTTCGAGTCTCGAGGGCAGCATTCCCACAAGCCAAAAAAGCTATGACTGAATGATTATATTTCATCTTACAGGGCTTTGGAAAGAGCAAGCTCATATACGCCACAAACACATTGTTAACACCGAAATATATATTGCAGAAACTTTAATTTCAGTAACCAATCAACAAACGTTCAACACGATACGTTTTTCAATTGTACAGTCACCTCACGTCGCAATTAAATTTCCGGGAAGTAACTTTGCTACAAGCTTTGTCATTACAAATACAACCACTCCGTAATGCACCGCTTTATAAATACATGCCACCGTGTTTATAACATGGTTGTCAACAACAAAACACACGAAATTAGTCTTGGCTAGTTATGACTGAAAAAGGAATATACCGCACAGCTTGTTACGTAGCCCCCCCCCCCCCCCCGAGAGCAAACTTGGAAGAAGTCAAGTAGAGACATTATATTACGTAATTTAACTTCCTTTTTGCTACGCTTTGTTCTTGTCGAATTCGATTTTCTCAAAACCTAAAATCAATTCAGGGGCCGCACCGACAGGGCCCAGGGGCCTCATGCGGCCCTAAGGGCCGCGTTTGAGAATCACTGCTTTAAAGCCATATAGGTTTTTCTGATTTGGGTCGCATAGCACCTTAAAATACTGCCATATATCCAAGCCTGTAAGTTTTCATTTATCTCAGTATGTAAAGCAATGGTAATCCTTCTGCTGGTTAAAAAACGTCCAAAGTTGTTCGTATAAAAATTGCAACAGATGCATGCATGAGCTTCCATGAACCAAGGGAGATCGTAGAAATTTGAAATGGCCGACTACAGACACGGATGTACATAGCACAGAATTTTTTGAAACGCTTCATAATCGATGAATGATCGATACGACAATGTACGGCCGTCAGAAATTGTGAGAAACAGCCAAAACCGATCGAATCAGTTCATTTCCGTATTTGCGTGAACCTTCAACGTCTGTTAATTCACACCTAAACGCTTCCACTGAGCCTGTTTCAAGGTCAATAGGAAAATTCTAATTTCAAAGTGAAAGTCCTTTATCTGGATAGCTTGTAACCTAAGCGTATACCATGTTCATGAATTGAGTATAGGGATGACCTTTGTCAGCAAGTATCGGCCCAGAACAGATACAATTTTTAGATTTTTAACATTATACCAGAACAAAAGTAAATAAGCAGAATACAATACCATCTTTGTTGCCAACGGGATGTTTCGCTGACTAACCGTAAAATTTTATTTACGCATTTCAGATTGTTAAAAAACTAGTATAAAAAAGCAAAATATTGCAATTTCTATGCCTTTTAAAAATGGTTTTCAATAAAAATGTGCAAATTCTGATTACCAGCTGCGTATCTGACGTATCTGGAATACAAATATATGATCATATGTTATGATAAATCACTTTTCATATACTATTTTTGTAAATATGTTTCTCGTTTGAATGTTTTAATCCACGTATGTTTTCATCTTATTTGAATATGCATCTCATTTGAATATACAGTAGTGAAAAGATAAGCATTGCGTACGTTCACCCTACTGCGTCTGCGCCATTTACAGCTTGTTACTCTATATCCCTTTCCTTCTAAATTCTCCGTTCCATTGGCAACAGCGAGTTGGACCAAGGGGCTACCCCCATCCTCTTTAAAAGAATGCTCTACATTATTCCGATGCAATGGCGAGATGGATTCTGGGAGGGCGAGATATGTTCAATTATACATTTTTGTTCTCAAACGAAATCCAGCCGGTGAAAACTGAAAACGGTCAGGTTTTACTTTCTTAGTGCATTTGCCTTAGATAATAGGGATGGTAACATGATATACGGTGCCTCACTTAGACAATAGAACGATGGGGTTTGAAAAACAACTTTTAGCACAGTCAATACAGCACGAAGGTAGAATGGTAGATTAACTCTTCTCTGTCCTTCAACCCGGGTTTCATCTCATCTCCTCTCTTTCCTTTGTCAGTTTATATATACACTACAGGACGGTCATAAAATTACACATTGAGCACAATTATTGATATTTGTGTTAGAGACAGGCCCGTAACCAGACAAAGTCATAAAGTGGGCGAAATGGCTTCTTGGAGCCGAGATAAACTAAAATGCGTTAAGGAAATAGTAATTTTTAATTTTCTTGAGAGCGGAAATTTTTCGAGGGGGCTGCCTCCGCTTCTGACTTGGTAACAGAATACTTGGTTATACTTTTCTTTCTGAAATTTTATGGCACTTTCTATCGAGAGTCTTTATTAAAGAGGCTCTTTGGGTGCAATTTCTGAACTGCATTTACCAATGCTGCAGTTTACGGAATTTCCATTAACAAGATTAGTCCGTTTTATTTTTATCCTTAACATTTACTTGTCTTACTACGTGAAACCACTGGTGCTGAACAAAAAGTGTATGAAATGAGTTATCAGAGCAATTGTGAAAAATGAATTGTGCCAGTAAAACGTCAGGTAATCAACACAAAATAATGTGTTTGTGTCTCCAAAATGGTGACATGTGTTCCCATCTTTACAGGGATGTGTCTTAAACAGATCAGGACTTTTCCAAGGAGAATTGTTTTTGACCATGCACATTCAAATTCAACTGAGATTAAAATTTCATGCTCAATCACAACTCACTTTAGAAAAAGTGAAAAACACTCCTGAACTTAGACCCTTTGCACCGTCGTCACATCTAATAACAACGCAAAACTGCTTCGCATGCAAACTGACCAATCAACAGACTTCAGACAGTAGTGATACGCATGCAATATGTCCTAAGTGTGCACTATTGTACATACATCTGCGTAGTGTCACAAACGTCATCCATGTGTTTTTCAACATGGTGACGTCGAGAAAACGTAACGTCATGTGAAATGATTTTATTGGAAAGTTAAATATTTCAGAAGTAAGAATCACTGGAAGCTAAGCTAACGTTATCTCCGTTACTCCACTGTCGACGGAAGTTGCCATTTCCCGTCATGCCTGTCGTGGGAGTCAGGTCTGCTTCGAATACACTGATATCATCGAAAGGTTCTTCTCTGGCCGATAACCATTCTTGGATTCTCTTTTCGATGTCCTCGCTTCGAAGTTTCTGGTTTGGTGGCCCTATCCTCTCCCCTCTCACACTTCGAACAGAGAATCCATCATAGTCGTCGGTGGTCTGTCTAGGGTCAGCGAACTCTTCATGCAAAAGATCGATAAAGAGGAAGTCTGAATCCTCATGAATGCTAGACTGGGTCAAGGAACTAGTTCCTCTTCGCCTTGTCCCTGACCCAGGAGAGTTAATGACTGCAAGGTGATTCTTAACGTATCTTCCAGAAGGGGGCGCCCCTTGTGGTTGACGAATATTTCTATCTGAATACTGTGAGGGTTGTCCTGGGTAAAAGTCTCCTTGCAATTGAGAGGGCTCCCCAGAGTAAACGTAGGTACTTCGAGTACCATGGTTTCTCATATGTGGAATATGAGGGCGCTGTGGTTCAGATTGCCTGTGTGACGTCGATGGGTAAACCTCAGCACTGGCATTCACATGAGGAGACCGCGTATAGTCGTTTGCATTGTAATCACGCCCATTGGTCTTGCTATGGGGGCTACTGGCGTATCTTTGGCTCGACGTACCTGAGTGTGGTTGGTGGGATCTCGACCTGCCCCTTGTCAACCCAACTGCCGCCCCATGACCCCTGCTTCCCTCCAATATGACTGAGAATGAACCCGATTCAAATGCCTTATCGGGGCTTAAGTCTGGAGGGTAGGAAGACCTGGATTTAGCACTCCTCCCTTGATCTCTTACATGTTCTGTAATGCCTATATCGTCTCTTCCTCCCCCTTGCTGCTTCCTCAATAATTTTCTCTCCTGTCGAAGTTTTCGTTTTCTCTGAAGATCTTCGAACACCTGGAGAAAAGTCCTCAGAAGCCAGTAGGTAATTTCTTTTGAAATTTTACTCTTTTCACACAAAAAAGCATGACATTCAAATAAGCTACTGTCCGAATTGCTATCCGTCCGAGTAATGATTGCAAAAACACGAGGCGAGGCTTCGTCCGCAACTCCGTAGCAAATGTTGTGTAAGGGAATCAGCACATGTTTTTCCTTACCAAACGGTCCGTTTTGGTCCAAAAAGTGAAAACCTTTTTCAGATACCGTGAGGGTCGTTTTTGAACCCCTCTGTTTCTCTTTTAACTTCAACAAACTTTCGACTGGCTCAGCTATGTACTCTCGACCGTATTCTCCTCTCGCTGGTAACTTTCCAAGATACTGTACGTTAAAGATTGGGCACTTCGAACGCTCCGAAGAACCGCTTTTATCCCGTTTGGTAGAAGAGACTTCCCGGGGTCCTTCTTTCTGTCTCCGACGGATGAGCTTATCACGTGATGCCATGACGTCAGTATGAGTTTGGGTCAAGTGTTGTTTTTATCCACTGCTACCATCGTAAACCTGTAAGATAAAATTTAACACTATGATGATAAAGTATGGATAAGAACGTATTCACTTTACTTGGTGAATCATATGATGACATGCCTTTCCAAAAACGAAAACTTCAACAACTGTGCATGCGCAATTAATGGTTGTTCTTTTGAACTCAGCATAACTTTTGCCATAGATCATTTGACTATGAAACTGAAACTTGATTGCGTCTGTAAGGCCATAAATGAGCAGTCGCCATTTTAGAGACTACAGCGCCTCACGGCGCCATTCAGCTTTCTTGTTCACGGAATGTTCACTGAAGCAATCAAGAACATTCTCGCAAATAAAAGTAGTCAGTCACAGGATGGATGAATCTTCTATAAAACCACTCAAAAAAGCTTCGTTCGGGCCTTTGCTTCCTTCGTAACTTACAGAGTGACATTAGCTCTCCCAAGTGATGAGCCATCCTAGATCATAAGGTCAAGTGGGCTTCCAACTTTCTGGTTTATGGGGATGCGATTATAGGATAATATTCGGACATCACATGCAAAATACACTGTATAGGAAACTTTAAGATCTCATCAGACCAGGGAGTTGCAACTTCCTGATCAGACTGGCAAACGGCGAGCCGTATCCATTGCTCTGCGTAATCAGACGTTTAGCACCAGGAAGCCATTAGAATGCCAATGTCTACCAATATTTTCGTAGGCGAACTACGTAACAAGGAACAAATGTGAACTTTCACATCACTGGAATAGTACGGAAGCCAAGACATTCGAGATACAGAGAAAATGCCCATCGATTTCTCCGCATATTTCGCTTGTTGTCATAACCTGATATAATTTTATAGACCTTTAAGTCTCGGGGTCCTCGCCTTAGTTACCAATACCAATTGCGTGTATACCTCCATTTTCGTGTTTGTTCTATATTACCGGTGGAATAACGGGAACAGAACACATTATTCTAGTCCAGACGGCTCTGCTCTCAATTAACACTGAGAAGACTCCATTATTTTGAGGATATGCAATACCTTTAATGTTATAATGAAACGTTCTTGAAGTACCCCCTCTTCTCTTTTGGATTTCTCTGTTCACATCATCCATTAGATTGGTGTACCGAGAGATGGATATGCGTTTTCTGAGTTTTCTCTGTACCTCGAATTTCTCGGCTTCCGTACTCGAGGATACACTCTAATGGGAGCGCCAGTGAGGTCTGGTGTTTATTCTCCTTCATGGCGTAGATCAAGATGTGGCGGACGGTCGCCATTATTCTTAGACCACATCCCAGCTAAAAGATCCTTAGAACCCATTGGATAAAACGTTTTGGATTCAAAGAGAACCCAATGGAAATACCCTTTGCTTTAAAGAGTTCCGTTTGGGCGACTGAAGATGGACGAGGTGAATTACAAATTAACCTATTGAACAGACCAAATCCTGTTGAGGACCCTGTCAACTACACAAGATGACAACCATTTCAAACCTGTTAGGACACTTTGTCAGAGGAAATTGGACAAAGGGTCTCAAACAGAATTTTCTGTTGGGATTGGTTTATGGAATGAACGAAAGGTCACAGATTGTTCAAACTTTGCAACACTTACAACATTCTTATTGCATTAGATCTAACATATCGACAGATCTTTTATTTGAGGGACGCTTTTTTGGATGGTGAAAGCACCATTTAACATGGCATACGTGATCTTGAGCTTCCCATAACCGTAAAGGATACCCAATTACACGCACTCTGATGTTCCAGTGACATGGTGTCCACCTTTATGTCGAAATGCCTCGTAGAAGAATTAAAGGAATACTTACAGTTATTCATCCAAACTTTTAAGTTAAAAACGTTTATAATTTCCATTAACCCTCATCAAAAGAAATGTGGTTATCCCGTTCATTCTGTGTTAAATGAAGATGACAACAGTGCTTGGTTTGTCTATGGTTGGGTCATTTTGGAGGTGTAGGTATGAACGGGAGGCATGCATCTTTGATCGTTTTCAGTTATGTTGAGAAGTGTAGAGTTCACCTAGACACGATTTCACGTGGTAGATACCTTTCCCTTGCTGTTGAACAGCGGTACCTACCTAAGGTAGGTTGGCGTAGCCAGGATTTGTCTCACGGGGGACGCAGTATGTGGTGTGATCGTCGGCCTGCGGGGAGGGTCTAAGTGGAGAGGGTTCGCCTCCCGTTTGAAAATCTTTGAAAAATTAGGTGTCCTTACATGCAATCTGGTGCCTCATATGCTATCTTTGAAGTAAAATTTGTGTTCAAACATTTACGTATTGTAGGTACTAAAAACTGCATCAGTAAGAGGGGCATGGCCCACCCCCCTAAATATACCACTGCTAAGGTAGCTTACTCAGACAACCTGTACAAGTGAATTTCTCTACCGACAATGTTGACTGACAGAAATATCTCCTAACAATTTTAGGCGCATGGTAAACATTGTTGCTGAAGGAAAGTGCTCAATTCGTGGTGTGAATGTTATAACAACAAAGACTTGAAGTACTCATTTTGCAATTTTGAAGAAAACTTAAAGGTATTTTCGGCACCTTTTGCGTTACATCTTTCCCCTGCAGCGTGCAATATGGCAAGGATCAGGAATTACCATACTATTATAAAAGGGCTGCTGTAGTCAGTTTTCTGAACCGAGATATTTACAACAAAAAGTTGGAATAGTGTACAAGACGTACCTCTAAAATTTCACGTGAGGGGTAGCTTGTACCTGTAAAACAGTTCTATAACGGTTCTTCACTGACGTCACAAATACATGTGACAACAACAAAGTCAGCCATATTGGGCGTCAAACTTGTTGCGCGCAACATGTACGCTGTGTACAAATGTATTGGTCAAAGTTTAAAATCTTTAGTACATCCTTTGTAAAGAATATTTACTTGATGGTAGCGAAAGTTTGTTGCGTAATCGTCAATTAGTTAGATGGGATTTCACGACACACCAACAGCTAGATAAAAACGTAAAGTTCAAATACGGTTCCAAATACGGTTCAAGTTCAAGTTCGGTTTCAAAAACAGTTTAAATACGGTTCAAGTCTTTCCCTTTAGTCCCCTCTTACGACAGGCGGGGAATACCGGCGTGGGAATATTCTACAACCCCCAGCCCACAGGGGCGTAATCGTCAAGGAAATACACAGTGCCAACAGGATCTACAATTACACGTACGTACAGTCGTTTGCTAATAGTTTAGTTGAGAAAATATTCCTTGAAAAAGAGGCACAAAACATTTCACGCTTTGGCCGATACTATGTATGTACACAGTGTAGGTCCTGCGCGTGAACTAAGTTTGACGTCAAAGTGGCGGCACAGGTCAAACTCGGGCACGTTATGACGTTACGTAAAGAAGGGTCCAGAGGCCACGAAACGTACCAAATGTAGACTAGTGTAAAACTTAATGGAAGAATAATTGTTTGTGCACTATCGTACCACATAAAATAAAATAAAAATACCTAATGGATAAAAACTTTGCAAATTCAGCGTCCACATAAATATTGGATTTCTGCCAACGTTACGCCTGAATGGATTGTTCAATTATAGCAAGTCTAACTTGGGTTAATACATAATTGTCTGATAAAGCCTCAGTAAAGACGTTACGGTTCAGCTGTACTGTGTGCAATTGTTGACATTACAATTGATTATAAGGTCGTGTACGATGATAATCAGATTTATCTAATTTAAACTTTAAATGAATGACCTGCTTTGAGAATTTAAGGCTACATTAGATGCATTCGACACTTAATTGTATTCAAAATTTAAAGGTACATAAGGTTTTTATGCAATCGCAGTAACTGATGCACACCAGAGGGGCTGCTGGAGCTTGTAAAGACTTCCATTATGTGTAGCCCTATTATCATATCTGCGTTATTATCATATCTGCGTACTCATCAGCCAAAAAAGATGAGGGAAACATTCTAAAAAGTGATAGAAAAACCTTTAGCCAAATTAGGCACATAGGCTATACCACCTGCACGATTGCTAAACCCGGCATTGGATAAGGGACCACACGAGTTGGTTAGAAGAGTGCCCATAGCTTGTTAAAAATTTACCCAACATTGATAATTTTTCACCAAATTGGGTACTTATTTACTCGACAGTTTTAGCAGGTGACACACGTGCTCAATCTGGGTAATACTTTTTTAACCCAACAGTTTTAGAATGAACATGGAGAAAGAGTCAGGGTAAAACAACTGGCTCGCCACGGGTCCGAAACCAAATGTTCAGATTTGAAGGAAGCAAAATTTATGCTTAGAGGGGGGACTTGTAGGGTCCCATCATATTAAAGTGTCTGTAACTGACTCGTTGCTCTGAAAACATTTGGGAACCATAAAAAATTTAAGAAAGCATTGCCCCAAAATGCCCCCACCCCACTCCCTTCCAGGTTGTGTATCCGGTCGCTCACCAGTACTGTGTTATTCTCTAAAGTTCTTTTCCATTTGCTGTCTTTAAATGCCGGATGGTCCTGTGTTAGTTAAATAAGAAGTAATGGAACCATGCTTCTAAGCCTTAAAAAGGTATAGAAGCAAGAGAGAATTCAAAAATTTCTCAGCTTTCCATTCATAAGCTACTGTTAATTTGTTTTTTCTTAAACTATTAAATGAAAAATCTTTCATTTGACTCGTTTATAAAGCATTTACAAGGGGATTAAACTTACTCTCAATGTGGGTTGTTTCCAGGTTACCATCATCTACCCAGCCCTATTTTACCCCCACCCTACCCCACCAATCCCTGCTCCGACTTCTAGGTGGAATGGGTGCCGCCTTGTATCTGCCAGACTAGTAATCTGTGCATAGATTTAAAGGTTGTGTGACATGCCACCAAAAAGAGCTGTTTCACCTGTCACTTAAAGAATTAAGTCCTCCAATCAAAGATCCGTTGGAATTATTTTAATATCTTTTACCGTTCTCAAAATATACGTCTTCAAAGTTTGATGGTTTCTGAAGAAACTAATTGCGTATGCAAAAATAATGATGTGGAGTGTTGCACAGTGTTATGATTTCTTTTGTTAACCCTATATAAATTATCTCTTAATTACTGATCATACAGATTACAGTTTGGTGAGTGACATCAATATTTTCCAAGGAAAAAATTTTAAGTTTTATTATAAACCCCTTAGGGAATAACAATTCTACCAGTGTCCTTGAAATTGAGGTTAAAAAAACAAGGGCTAACATGTGCCATATATGGTATGTCCCTCTTTCGATGTCACATGTTTGCATATTTAGCTCATGTTTATTCATGATACAAGTGTGAAATAGAAATTTCCCTGTAAAATGGTCAATATTTGATGGATTTTAATGGAAATTGCGGCTATTTTCTGGATTTTTAATGCTTTTTACATCAAATATCCAACTATGTTATTTTCATCTCACACAACCTTTAAAGCGCGTACTGTGATACTTGGAGTTCTACAGTGATTTGATACATTTTCGCCTGCATGTGAAAAGTTATCGCTTCATTTGAAAGACCACGTGTGTCATATAAGCCCCCTAATAGATGTTGTGTACATGGTGATTGGTTTAAAACTCCATGTACCTTAAACGTCCCCTCCTCTTACAAGCCCTGAAGTATGGGTGATCACATTACAATCAGGCACCTTCTGGCTGGGTGATCTCACTGACCAAAGACTTGTACATGATTCAAAAATTGAAGAGTTCCGGTGAAGCCTTTAATTTTAACAATCTGGTTAACTTAGCTTGGTAATTCTTCGCTATGCACGGTCTGTAATATGATTACAAACAACATTTACCCTTCCATGTCACACGAAAAAAACGAGTCTAAAATGAAGATGCAGAATTAACGAAAGTGTTACTTACGAGTTAGTTCCCACACTAAAGAACAGGTCGTAAATTAATGACTGCCGAAAGTTGTATTTTTCCTCCAAAACTGACAAATATCTCATAAAGAGTTTATTTCACATTCGTCGCTTGCCTGGAGCAGGGAGTTGCCTGGAGTCGCTGAAGAGTCCTTCACTCGCATCATAGGCTGTCCATTCCGACGAGACCAGTCAGGTTGTTGTGCCTGTCGTGTCTAAGTTCTGAAGTGGACAGATGAGGATTTGCTAATTATCAGCAAAGAACATGGGCCCACCGGTGCTAGTCTACAACTGCAGCGGAGTATTCTACGTCACACCATGCTAGCAAACAGAATCGGTTTTCCACAGCAAATACTCTTCAATAGAGTCTGAGTGTAGTGTAGCCAGCCAGTACCAAGTGACTATTTGTGAAGTTGTTTCAGGTTGTGCACAGAGCGTGACAACAGAGCCAAAAGGAGCCAATGTAGGTACTGACCTCGTTTTCTGAAAAGAATAATTATAAAATTGAAGTGTGAAATCTCATCCCCCTTTAATTTACCTAACGCGACGCGAAAATTAGTGTGTACTGTCTTAATGGTAGCACCGCTTTTGTTGACACTGTTGCAAGCAACGGCAGAGTTAGATAACCACTGAGTACTATGCAAACTAGTGGTTGCAGCGGTTTATGCACGCTCCGTTATAGAGAGACTTTGTACCCAAAACGGAGATTAATAAACTACAAAGAATAAGCCATTGGGTATACTAGCAGATAAAAATCGTTGTATCTTAAGACATGGGGCATGTTCCTGTTTAAATTAGGGTGCACAACAATATAGCAGAACATTAGCACTTGAAACTTACGTAGCATTTCTTTGCAAAACAGTATTTCGACTTTTGTATGTTTTTTTTAGTAGTATTATTTTCAAGTTTTGCCTTTTCTGATTTGTGTGTGCATGTTTTTTTCTTCTTCTTTTTCTTCTTTTTTTTACCAGATCCCCTTGTAAAATTAACATGTGGTATAAATACAGCCTGTAACCTATATATATATATATATATATATATATATATATATATATATATATATATATATATAAATATATATATATATATATAGATATATATAATAAGAGCATGAATGTAATAAAGAGCATAACTGGTTGATTAGAGGAGTACGAATATATAATTTTATTTCGAAATTTTCGTTTCGGTCCCCCTGGAACCTTCTTCAGCGAAATCTTACAACGAAGTAACTTAAGAAAATAACAAGCAACGAACAATGCGCTGGAAGTTAGACAAACAAACATAATAGGATTAAAGTGTTCGATGAGAGGTGTATTGATTAAGAAGACCGAGGTCTTTGTGAAGTCCAGTGAGCAGATTCCTCTAATCAACCAGTTATGCTCTTTATTGCATTCATTCTCATATTCTGTTTTAATCTTGGAGTGTACGTGGAACTTAACTATTTTGCTATATATATATATATATATATATATTATATATATATATATATATATATATATATATATATATATATATATTTATATTTATATATACATATATATATATATATATATATATATATATATATATATATAAGTAGAATGGATAGCCTACGCTGTGCAAGAACATTAACATCAGTTTCTTCACCAGTTTGAAGACATTCTTTGTTAGGTTTTGTTCCCTATATAGTGCGTGCAATTATTGCTGGGTGAACCACGCAAGGACTGGAATTGACCATTAGCATAGACGAAACACGTAACAAGAAAATTTTGTAAGGGGTTAACGTGCAGAGGGAGAAAGATTTGGTACGTTTAACGATTGCAAAAACGCCACATGCGGTTTCATAGAGAACTCAAAACCTATAGGCTTTTACAGCAAAGGGGCGCGGCTTCCTTGGCTCCCCCACTTCCCAGACATCTAGTGTCGACGGGAGACTGGTTGTTAGGAATAGTCTGTCCATGGAGCTCAGACTGAAAAACATTTAAGCGTAAGCAAATAATCACTTGTGAAAAGAAATAAACAACACTTCGTACAAAGTCGCAAATACCTATTCAAGTGGAGCAAGTGAGCATGTAGAGCGTCGCCTAATCAATTTCTTGCATACGTTTTAAGGATAAAAGACAATTCCTTTAAGGTACAACACCCTAAAAAATATTTTTCGATTGCTATGGTTACGTTATCAAATTCAAAGAAAAAAATCAGCGTTTTGCATTCTAGTAAAAAGTATGGTCATTGTTAAGTGTACCCGCTAAAGTTTAAAATAACAAGAATTGTGATGTAAGAAAAGGTCGCAAAATGAAAAGTATTGGTCCAGTTCTCATCTTTCTGAGTAATTTATATCCTGAGGACAAAGAGGATGGTCATAGTATCCCATCAGGGGATGCAGCTCCTTTGCGGGCAACGTCGCCCTCGGGGTGGAATCCAACCCTGGTGGAGAATGTCTGACATTTGAATAAATTTTGGAGTAAAAATCTACAACAGTTTTGCATTGTAGCCTGCTGGTACTGATGATGTCTAGTACTAAGAGCACGCTGACAAAGCGTATTAAAGTTTATCTATAAAGAGGGCGGTGTGTGCAATCTGTTGATAGATGCTTGGGGTGGCGCACGAAGAAAATAGATAAAGGGCGCCATCTATGGAAGACGTGGTAGGTATTGCAGCAAACAAAGTGAAGAGAGAATTGTGCCTGTAATAAGACACAGAGGATATACTTACCTTCATAGCAGGTGTCGAATATGTACTCCTCTTTGGCGTACATACTCTACGAGTGCAGCCAATTTAGGTGCAGGAGTAACACACGTCCGCCGGGCGGGCAAAGGGTATACAGATTGTCGTCAACCACTTATTTATGATATAGTTTTAATAAAGATGTTCCAGTGTGTCATTTTGTGGATATATAACCTTTAAAGTTAAATTCATATTGTTTTTTGTTTAATCTTAAGAAAAAGTCAATTTAAATTTGAATTCATACTTTGATTTTATCTTAAGGAAAATTTCAAAACTTAGGCCTACAAGCGAAAAGTTAGAATGAAAAAAAAAAGACACATTGAAGTATGGATAGTAGCCGTGTATTGTTTATATCAAATTGCAGAATGAAACAGACTGGTGATTATGTTTTGTAAGCTTGATTCACATGATTCATATGTTTTGATAATAATATAAGGTTATATGCACCTTTTGGCGTAGGCCTTCTGTTGGGGGGCGGGGAGGCCCGGGTAACAGCCTGGGAATGCCTGACCACAGACAAAAACAAAATCAAAAAAGGCTGAAGTTTTCTAAACATATAATGAGTTCAAACCTTTGCCAACTATAGAACAATTGTGTATCTAAGACATCTTCCATGAACTTACGAAAATTTTTCAAAGGGAAAAGGGTGACATCTTTCCAGGGCGATACAACCTGCACTAGTGACAAATGATGGATCCCCCGGGGTGCCATCTGTCCTAAGTAAGCCACTGTATGGCTCCAGAAAAACAAAAATAAAGTTCAAATAATTTTATAGGAACAATCCTCAAACTCAACAAAAGCTTATAATGTTACAAGACGACCCGTCAGGAACACCGGATTGAATCCATCGACGAGCGAATGGAAAGTTCCAGAGAATTCAACTTCAACGCAGCCTTTCTAGAACTGTCTAGAAGTGAGAACTGTTTACGTTATGTCGTTATTCAACTACTGTGTGTTCTAGAAGTTTCTATTGAGGAACGTTCTGGTAATTGCTGGACTGTGTACACTAGAAGTTTCTGTTAAATTCTGGAGAGTTCTCGAATAAAAGCCTAGCATATAAAGGGCAGTTCAACAACTGAGAGACTTAGAGAGACACCATCGAGTCCAGACGTTATTCTGCTGTCCGTTTGTTGACCGAATCATATGAGGCCAGCCACTGACAATTCATACTTGTGACAAATTGCCTTACGCCGTTTCTACACTGTGTATTGAGGTTGTTATCATCCATCGCCTACATAGCCTTGTCATTATTCGCTCGTGGAACCAGTTCCTACGCTACAGCACGCTGCAGGTCTACCACTGTGCCATCGTCAACGTGCATGCACTACCAGCCCTTGGACCAGACCAGGCAAATATTAAGTAAAGGATTGTGAGTAAGTCTAATTAACTATTGTAAATTTAAGTAAGATAAGGAGATTGTAAATAATCATTAAGTTGTTGAATTTTAATCTCGTTCTTCTGTGATCTTTCGCTGTTATTGGTTTGACTTGCGACCACAAGCCGCACCAGAATTGGTGGCCTAACATCCGGGAACGAAAAATACTAGAAAATTCGAGAAATTCTGTTGTGAATCGTAAGCAACTGTGTTTGCTCAGACTACTTATTTGTTTGTTGAAGGCTTGATACAATTTCAAAATGCCATTCAACTTAGATAAATTCGTGGCTAGTCCCTCAGTCGAGGAACTAGATTCACTAAAAAAGTCTGAGATTGTAAAGGTCGCAAAACATTATGGCATTGAATTTCAGCCTTTAATGCGGAAAGACGAGATTAAAAGATATGTTCTAGAATATCTAGTGGATGAAAGTATCCTGCCTATTACAGTATTGGAAACAGCTATCACTGTGCCAACTGACAACACATTTGAATTGAAAAGGCTTGAAATAGAAATGAATAAGGAGATTAGATTAAAAGAAATGGAAAGAGAAAGGGAAAGAGAGGAAAGAGAAATGCAAAAGGTAAAAGAGGAAAGAGAAATGCAAATGCAAAAGGAAAAAGAGGAAAGAGAAATGCAAGTGCAAAGGGAAAAAGAGGCAAGAGAACATGAATTTAGGTTGAAGCAACTAGAGTTAGGGGTCATAAAAGCCTCAGACCCTAAAATAGGCTTGGATACTGGGGGATTCGATGTTTCTAAGCACGTAAAATTTGTCCCCAAATTTCAGGAGGATAATGTGGAGAAATTCTTTAACCATTTTGAAAAGCTGGGTGAGCAACTAAAGTGGCCAAGAGATAAATGGTCCATACTCATCCAGAGTAATTTCACAGGCAAGGCTCAAGAAGTGTATTCCGCTCTGTCAATAGAGGACAGCATGGATTATGATAAGGTTAAAAAGGCCATATTACAAGCCTATGAATTAGTGCCCGAAGCTTATCGCCAAAAATTTAGAAAGTATCGTAAGGCGGATACACAAACATACGTAGAGTTTGCTTACCAAAAAGAAAGGCATTTCGATAGATGGTGTGCTTCCAAGAAGGTCTCCACATTTGACACTTTAAGACAACTGATGCTGGTCGAGGAATTCAAACGGTGTGTGAATGATGACATTAAGACTCACCTTGAGGAAAATAAGGCTGACAACTTGAAGGAAGTTGCAAATTTGGCTGATCAGTATGCACTTACCCATAAGTTTGGTAAAGTGGGTCAGACTCAAAACAAGGGTCAGTTTAATAGGCCAAATAAGAAATATGGCAATAGTAGTGGCACAACAAGTAATAGTGGATCTCAGTCTGGTTCTATCTCTCCAACAAATTCTGGTAAAAAACAACCAGATTCAAGTCGTCAAAAGAACGACCAGGTCAGCTCAAACAAAGCTGCCTTTAAAGACATAAGTTGTGGTTTCTGTCACAAAAAGGGCCACACAATGGCAAATTGCTTCACATTGGCAAAATTAAAGGAGACTGAAACAGCTTCTAATGCCTTAGCCAATGTAGAGAACTCTTCTGAGGTAGTCGTGACTTTACGGCCTAATTCTAACGACAAAATTAAGGAAGAATACCTTCCATTCGTGTCTGAGGGGTTTATTTCCCTAGATGGGAATTCAGCTCATCCACCCGTCAAAATTAAAATTTTGCGTGATACAGGCGCAACTCAGTCGTTGCTTCTTGATGGAGTTTGCCATTATCGGACTCTACTTCCACAGGGGCAAATGTACTAATTCAGGGGGTTGAGTGTGGATTTATTTCTGTCCCTCTCCACAAAATTAATTTGAAGTCAGATTTAGTTTCTGGGTCGGTCATAGTAGGGGTCAGACCTACTCTACCTGTAAAGGGGGTGTCTCTGTTGCTAGGCAATGACCTAGCTGGTGGAAAGGTAGTAGCCAATGCAATTTTGACAGATAAACCATGTGATTATAACAACACAGAGCAATTAGAAAAGGAATTTCCAAATTTATTCCCTGCCTGTGCTGTCACTAGAGCTATGTCACAAAAGCTCGCCGTGGATGATAATCTTAAACATCCACCCTCCAAAAGTGAGGATACAGTTCCCAAAAGTGGAACAAGTAGGGAATCATGTAAGGATGATAATGTTAAACATCCACTCTCTAAAAATGAGGGTATGATTTCCGAAAATAAGGATGATAAACTTAATCATCTGCCCTCTAAAATTGAGGAATTAGTTCCTAAAAATGGAACAACACTCCCAAAGGAGGAGTCAGAGTCTGGAAAAGATTCTAGTAAAAATATTCATGAAAGTGAAGATTCTTGGTATGATCTCAGCCAATCTTTTATGACTAATCTTAATGATAGTCAGGATTGTGAGTCTCCTGGCCCCACACATAGTGAGGGGGTAGAACAGAAAAAATCAAAAATGTCTGACACACTCCACAGAGACCAGTTGTCAGTCCAACAACAACGTGATGAAGAGCTTCAGCCATTAATAGCTGGTGCACTCACTGAGGATGAATCGAAAGACGTCCCAGTCTGCTTTTATTTTAAGAATAATATTTTGATGCGTAAATGGCGACCACCTGATGCACCATTAGATGAAGAGTGGAGAATCTACCATCAAATTGTGGTACCTAGGACCTATAGAAGGGAAATACTGAGTATTGCTCATGAAATGCCATTTGCAGGGCACCTAGGAGTCAATAAGACTTACCACAGAATTCTAAATCACTTTTATTGGCCAAAACTTAAGAGTGATGTGGCCAAATTTTGTAAGACCTGTCACTCATGTCAAATGGTTGGGAAGCCGAATCAGAATGTTCCGGCTGCACCCTTAAAGCCAATTCCTGCTTTTGAAGAGCCATTTAGTAGAGTCATCATTGATTGTGTAGGCCCCCTACCTAAGAGTAGGGCAGGGCATCAGTATATATTAACCATTATGTGTGCTTCTACAAGGTTTCCAGAGGCAATACCTCTGAGGAATATTAAGGCTCGGACAGTCTTACAAGCTTTACTTAAATTTTTCACATTGTTTGGGTTGCCAAAAGAGATCCAATCAGATCAAGGGTCTAATTTCATGTCAACTGTATTCCAACAGATGTTATATGAGTTAGGCATAGACCAAATTAAGTCTTCGGCTTATCATCCTGAAAGCCAAGGGGCTTTAGAAAGGTTTCACCAAACATTAAAGAATATGTTAAAGACATATTGTCATGATAATGAGAGAGATTGGGATGAAGGCATTCCATTTGTAATGCTTGCTGCCAGGGAATCTATACAAGAGTCACTTGGGTTCAGTCCATTTGAACTTGTCTTTGGACACACAGTTCGTGGACCATTGAAATTGTTAAAGGAGAAGTGGTTATCAGATCCAGGTGAAGACATACATCTACTTGATTATGTATCCCGCTTTAAAGATCGTCTTCATGGAGCATGTGAACTTGCTCAGGAAAATCTGAGGCACTCTCAGAAGAAAATGAAAGCGTGGTATGACAAGACCACTGTGAAAAGAGAGTTTAAGCCTGGTGATAAGGTGCTAGTGTTTTTGCCTGTTTCTGGTCAGCCACTTCAAGCTCGCTTTCAAGGACCTTATGTCATTGAGAGAAAAGTTAGTGACACAGATTACGTCATTTTGACACCTGACAAGCGTAAATCTAAAAGAGTATGTCATATTAATATGATAAAGAGATATTATGAAAGAGAAGATTGTGACATTTCTAAGGATGAAAGTGTACATGATGTAAATAGCAACACTAATGATACAGGTGATCAAGTGTGTATTATCAATGCTGATTATGAACTCAGTAATGATGAGATCAAGGCTAATAATGTTCCTGACATGTGTATTAAGTTACAAAATTCTGATGTGTTGAAAAATCTTGACCAGAAATTAAGTCATCTGGATCACAAAGAAAAGTCAGAAATGAAATCATTAATCTATGAATATGCATGCTTGTTCTCAGATGATCCTACTAGGACAAATTTGATTGAACATGATGTTGATGTGGGAGATGCCACACCAATCAAGCAGCATCCTTACCGAGTTAACCCTCGAAAACGACAACATCTCAGGGATGAGGTTCGGTACATGTTGGACCATGACATTATAGAACCTAGTAATAGTGAATGGTCTTCCCCTTGTATATTGGTCCCCAAGCCAGACGGTGGGTACAGATTTTGTACTGATTACCGAAAGGTGAATGCAGTCACAAGAACGGATTCCTATCCGATACCCCGTATCGATGATTGCATTGATAGGATTGGGAAAGCTACGTATGTGTCAAAGTTTGACTTACTAAAGGGGTACTGGGAGATACCACTCACTGAGAGGGCTCGGAAAATCTCGGCATTCGTGACGCCAGATGGGTTATTTCAGTATAAGGTCATGCCATTTGGTATGAAAAACTCACAGATGACCTTTAAACGCTTAGTAAATAATCTTACGTCAAATTTAGAAAATTGTGAAGTATATGTTGATGACCTTATTGTGTACAGCAACTCGTGGGATGAACATGTACAACATGTTAAGGCATTATTTGACAAGCTTGCCAAAGCTAATTTGACTGTCAATTTGGTCAAAAGTGAGATTGCTTGTGCCCATGTGATATACTTAGGGCATGTGGTTGGTCAGGGTAAGGTTAGACCAATTAAGGCCAAAGTTGAGGGCATTGACAAATTCCCTGCCCCAACTGATAAAAGGCAGCTCATGCGCTTCCTAGGCATGGCTGGTTACTACAGACGTTTTTGTCCGAATTTCTCTGACATTGCTGCACCATTGACAAAATTATTAAAGAAAAATGAAAAGTTTGATTGGACAGATAATTGCCAAGCAGCATTTGAATTACTGAAAAAGGCACTAATGAGTTCACCAGTGTTGATTGCTCCAGATTTTGAGAAGCAATTTAAGTTGGCAGTGGATGCCAGTGACAATGGCATAGGAGCAGTTTTGCTTCAAGCTGATGAGCATGGTGTTGATCACCCTGTTTGTTATTATTCTAAGAAATTTGACAAACACCAGAAAAATTATTCAACAATTGAAAAGGAGACATTAGCTTTAATACTTGGTCTTCAACACTTTGATGTTTATTTGGGAACTACTAGTTTCCCTATCACTGTATACACTGATCATAACCCTTTGACATTTTATCTAAGATGAAGAATAAGAATCAAGATTGATGAGGTGGAGTTTATTTCTGCAATCGTATAATGTAGATATTAAGCACATTAAAGGGAAAGACAATGTTGTACCAGACTCTTTGTCAAGAATTTGATTTGATGCAGTATGTTGAAGATATCACTGTAAGTTTTGAAATTTTGTGTTAACTATGGCACAATGTGTATTGATTATGTTACTGTATTCATGTATCATCACCTAGCAAGACAAGTTGTATGTTATGATTATACCTTCCATTGAATTTTGGACTACATACTGTACATACTGTAGTTACTGCTGTAAAGTTGTACATTGTAAATATTGTAACTTAAGATTTGTCCGAGACGTCCAAAACTTTTTCAAGGGGGGGAGTGTTACAAGACGACCCGTCAGGAACACCGGATTGAATCCATCGACGAGCGAATGGAAAGTTCCAGAGAATTCAACTTCAACGCAGCCTTTCTAGAACTGTCTAGAAGTGAGAACTGTTTACGTTATGTCGTTATTCAACTACTGTGTGTTCTAGAAGTTTCTATTGAGGAACGTTCTGGTAATTGCTGGACTGTGTACACTAGAAGTTTCTGTTAAATTCTGGAGAGTTCTCGAATAAAAGCCTAGCATATAAAGGGCAGTTCAACAACTGAGAGACTTAGAGAGACACCATCGAGTCCAGACGTTATTCTGCTGTCCGTTTGTTGACCGAATCATATGAGGCCAGCCACTGACAATTCATACTTGTGACAAATTGCCTTACGCCGTTTCTACACTGTGTATTGAGGTTGTTATCATCCATCGCCTACATAGCCTTGTCATTATTCGCTCGTGGAACCAGTTCCTACGCTACAGCACGCTGCAGGTCTACCACTGTGCCATCGTCAACGTGCATGCACTACCAGCCCTTGGACCAGACCAGGCAAATATTAAGTAAAGGATTGTGAGTAAGTCTAATTAATTATTGTAAATTTAAGTAAGATAAGGAGATTGTAAATAATCATTAAGTTGTTGAATTTTAATCTCGTTCTTCTGTGATCTTTCGCTGTTATTGGTTTGACTTGCGACCACAAGCCGTAACAATAATATTATGTGAAAAAGTCTTATTAAAGCTCGTTTGTACATAAACATCTGTCATGGACCGTCATGGAATTTTGGGGGACCTTAGAAATACTTAGGGTGGAGTCCCTCATCTTGTCTGTACTTGAGGGATTTTTGGCACCCAAAGACAGTGTCAAGAAAGCAGCAATTAAAATTTCTCGAAAATACTCTCAACTGTTTGTTTTATTTCTGCAATTTTATAGGAAATGTGCAATAATAAGTGTGTTATAGTTTATTAGGAACAAACGTGTAACTCGGAAAAATGTAGAACCAATAGATTCAACCATCGTGTCAAAGAAAATTTCGGACAGCCGTAATGTACACTGAATAATCCTTTGACCCGGATAATTCCCCAGGACCATCCCCACTCGGACAATATCCTTCCCGACAACCCCCCGTTCCCCTCCCCGACAATTTCCACCCGTGGCAATTAACCCTCAGAAAACTTCCCCACCAGCAAATTTGGAATTGTCTTAGGTAGGAAAATGTCCAGCGGGATATTAACCTGGGTGGGAATTGTCCGAGGGCGGATTGTCCTGGGGAGTTGACCGGGATCCGAATAATACACGAGTTGGGAAACTTCGATGTACAATGCATGGGAAGAAAAGTGTACCATGACAGAGACTGCATGTACAAGACAGATATTTTGTATAAACAAGCACAATTTTCGAGTTTAAAAGTATGGTTTTTAGACATCAGTCACGGGTCAAAGAGAATATCCTTTAGAGAAAAAGTTCTGTTTGAAGTTAATCTTCTTATCTTGGACCGAACAGGTTGGACAGAATGACGGAAAATTGTGGAAGACAAAAACAACAGTCGCTTGAAGCCTTCGTATCTGTCAGTCTGTGTGAAAATGTCATTGGACTTGAACTGTGTTACTACATGGTACAGCAAAATCTAATTTCCCAACTCGTTTATTCAGGGTCACTTTTTAGCCAGGATAGTGAGCTCAACGATTCCAATGTCCAACGTGTCTCAATGCTGGGGAAACATTTGCATTGAAATGTACTGAAAGTATGACACAATCCAGTATCCCATGGACTACTCACTGGCTAAATCGTTGCTCATCATGAATGAATGGTCGCAGATGCTTTTCGCGTTCTTGCCTTATCACATGAACTTCAGAGGTTTATGATAAAATCAGTTCATATGACAAGCGTTAAAGTAAACTCTCTGAACTGTGGAGACCAAGTTAGTTATATTCCAACTGCACTGGCCGATCTTCGGGCTGAGTTTTTTATTTTTCCCGGTGTTGTGGCAGAGTAGATACCGTAGATGCAGTGTCTGAAACATGACACTCTCTAAATCCAAAAGAGTGAAATTAGGGACGGATCTAAAATTAAGACTGAATATTCACTCTAAAGGAGTGAGAATGACTCTTTTTGAATTGAAAATTTTCAATCCAAATTTAGATTGGTCCCTACTTTCACTCTAAAAGAGTGACTTTTCACTCTAAAGGTTTAAGAGAGCAGTTAACTGAAGATTCTATGCGCGGCCTTTAATCGAAAGAAGGGAGTTTCTTCAAAAAGCAGCCTACTTGCTTCCGGTATTTCCAACTGAAATGACCATTTTAATCAAGACGATTCCAGTTTTAACTTATATGTTGAGTTGAAGCCAATTCGGTGAAGTTACAATCCTCAGGTCCTTCCTTTCAGCCACAGCCACTTCACTTCTTGTCGAGTATTCCTAACTTTTTAAAGTAATGAATCCTTTTGTTGTGGTACATACTGTACATTCAATTCGCCACTGAGCAACTTTTATCCCAAACTGTCACAACTTTGCCCGAAAGAAAGCATCTTTTCCCGAAAGTAGCCAATTTTTTGGCTGAATGGGGGAATAAAGCCCCCAGCCTACCCCCACCTACCCACCTTGTAAACCTATGTGTAATTACATTTATGAATAAATTCCGCAATTTTCTTTACAGACCACATGATGCGCCTCAGACGTTCAATCTACAAGTACTGAAAGTAAGTATTGTGTAGGAAATTTGCGATGAGGTTAGAGAAACAAAGTCTCTTATACAATTAACAAGCGTGGACTCCTTGGAGTGATACTAACTCAGTGCATAAACTATGTTTCACTAAACGGTTTGAGAATGAACCACTTGTAAACAAAAATATTCTTTCAATCGCTATCATGAATAAATCTAAAACCTCAATTCATGCCTGCAACCAAATCTATATGCATTAAGTGCGCATTCGGAAATAAGGTGAGCTTTCAAAAGAACTCCTTTGCATGCATAAGCGTATGAGGCGTACATGGGAGGTCGCTCGAGAGTCCCCACCCCCTCCCCCCCCCCTCTCCAGTAAAGAAATGTCAGCTTCAGAGCTAAACAAATCCGTTTTCAGAGCAAAATTCATGTCATGACTGCTTACCAAACAAAGAAAAGTTTACGGAAAACGCCATGTACCCCCTTGTGAAATGTCTCTCCATATGCGCATATTCTCATGTAGAAATAAGTAAAAGACCCTAATTACAGGGAAACAGACCTTCACTAAGAGTACCGAACGCGTGTTTTTCCCCAGGCCGAATGGGGGCATTTTCATTCTCGTACCTTTAACCAAACCTTGATCCTAACCTGGGCATTACTTTTCATTTTTCATAATTTCAATGAAAATTTCAGAAAATCGCCCCCATTAGTCCTGCTGGGAAAAATTCCGTGTACAGGACTGTTACTTCCAACTGGGGATGCAACACCTTGCCTGAAATTAAAGTGCGTGTTGCCCCGGAAAAAAAAACATACATTTTGCCCAAAGATAGCCAATTTTCTGCTCAAATGGAGGGCTAAACCCCTACCCCCCCCCCCCACCAGCCGCTTTGTACTTCTGGCCTACACAGTAGAAATGACACAATCTACACATACCACGCATATACGGGCTAGACTATACCGACATAAACATACAATGCAACGTTTCATTGCCTTAGTTTGCTTTACAATTATGTATTCTTCAGAAGAAAATGACTGCAGTAATATGTATGAAGTTATCCTATAGGCCGATATGTCCTGTCTAATTTACTGAAGTATTCTTAACTTCTAAGACAAAGTCGAACCGAGGGTTGGAAAACTTCGGTTGTTCTCCCCCAAATTGGAAGTAAAACCTGATAAGGCTTACTGTGGCAATATTACTCATTAATCAACAAAATCAGCTAGTTACAAGGAATTCTATTTCCCCAGTAAAGGCTGGTTTATACATCATACTTCAGTCTAGCGCTATAAAGCTATGTTGAACAATGTTCAACTATGTGCTATGTCTGTGAATGGCAGGGAAGAGCAAGGGACGACTATACATAGTTCTTATAGCGTTATAGGGCGTGAAAATTTACAAGCGTGAACCGGCCTCAGATAATTTTTAAGCTTGCTATAATTAAGACTTAGTAAATAACCGAAACGTACCGGAGCTTCTGTCAAGCTATACATGCAAGTTGCAACTCACCGTCGTATCTTCGTGTACACCTAACGGTTCCGCTGCAAACCACCAACATATAGTAGACACCCTCCTGCCTAGGGTAGAAATTTTCGTCGATGGCTGGCCCACCTGTTGACAAATGGACTGTGATATAGCCTTCTCCAAGTTCGAAAGATAAATTGATATCAATCGCCAAGTACCTGCGACCGGCGAGGCCTGGCTCAGTGGCTGTTTAATAGCCTGTAGCAACAAGTCTTGCTATTTGTTTTCTATTTCTCCTAGAACCCAGTAGTATTTTTCTACCTTCTGAGACTTTTGAGATATAAAATTCCGTCAGACGTTTTGAATGTTTTCATGATTCCAAGAACTTTAAACTTCAGCCTCATCAATCATTATTATTGCCTGCGCTTGTATTCGAAAAAGGCTCCGGGTGTGAACTTTGACCTTACTCAAAAGTGGTTCCCTAGCAACGACAAGCGAAAATAGTTTTCATCACAGATAAGGTACCGTAACATGCGGAGTTTAATGCTGTGCAATGTCACCATGTCTCCATTTTATGGGAACCGTAGAAAAGATTCTGTTATAACCTTTACCCTTAATATTTGGCATTAAAACAGAGGCAAATTTTTGATGTGAACTTTGAAGTCAAGAGATAAGTTCAGATAACTGGAAAACGTAATATTCTGGGTAAGGGGAATCATCGAGCAGTCGAACTACGTAGTTATTCATTCATTTTTCATTTATGACACCCTGAAATGATCTAAATCACCTTAAACCCCCTTTAGATTTCATAACTTCAATACTTCCATTTATGTTCTTCCAAATCCACTAAACATAAATACCCATCAATCATGAAATTATGCGTTAAAGTTCTTCGAAAAATGCTTTAAAGGCGCTATAATTGATGTTGCAGTTTGGGGGGACGATCAGTAATGGTGGTGAGGCCCCGGTGCCCTATCTTGTTGTCAACAAGAATTGTGCAGTCTTGGTTCAGTCGTTTTACTTACCGCTCACTGTTTTAATGTAAAGAAGTAGTATCAGAGAACAGCCTACATTCCTTGTCTAAAGTGATCTTAACATGTGCACGATTTCTTCACAAAGGACAATCGTTTTCTTCAGCCGTACCTGCGAAGCTGGCTGCACGTCAAGTTTCACATGTAAAGTTGTATAACCCACAGAAGTGTTTTCAACATTTTAGGTACTGGGAATGAACAACAGGAATTCTTTCCGTGAGAACTTGTCTACTGTATCTCACTCTGGTTTACTTGTCTCTATAAATTCCTTGAACAAAATACCGTCGAGAACGGGAAAGTTTACAAACAAATGTGAAAACCCCCGTTCTTACCCCTCGAAGAGAAGGTTATCACTCTAAAAAAAGGTTTGGTCAAATTTTAACCGAATCTGATCAGAGGGGCACCGAACAGGAATCTGAACAATTAGTTGACAAGATTTGGTTCAGAAGTGATCAGAAGTGGTTCGTTCTTGAACCGGATCTAGTCAAATTTTTGACCAGATTCCTGTTCGGTGTCCCTTTGATCAGACCATTTTTAGAGTGATATAGTTTACTACTCATCAACTGTTTGAAGTATTGATGTAGCCAGCCTCTGGTATTTATTGGAGGAAGATTAAGGGCAGGGTTATTAGGGTTACTGTTTGCGGTGAGAGAATATAATACAAACTGTAAGTCTGAACGATATTTCATTTTCCAGAATATGAACTTCACTTTTCAAACATCATGTTAACGAGGAACAGGAGTTGTGTTCAGCGAAATGTATTTTAATGGAACAAGTTTCTCGGTAGCCTACAATTGAGGGTAAGTCAATATCGTATAAATGTGTTCACCCATATGGGCGGATACAGGCAGTGGCGTAGCCAGGTTCTTTGTCAGGGGGGCAAGAGCACCAAGATTTCCCCCAATTAGTGATCAGCTCCCTAATAATCAGTGTTCTCCGCAGGTCCAAATTTTGTCCGGGTACTTTCCTCTGATCTGGCTGATGTGACTGATCGCCTTCCTGGGGGAGGGGTCTAAGGGGAGGGGATGCCCCCTCCCCTTTGGAAATTTTTGCTCATATAAGGTTAGATGCTAGATGCAAAGGCTAGATGCAAAATGGTGCCACATTTGGTGCTAAATGTAAACTGAATACATCACCAAGAATTCCTATGTTTTTAGGAAGCTTTTTTTATCTTGCTTGTCTTGGTGAATTTTTCTTGAGTCCTACTGGTAGATCAGAATCACAATGGGTGAAGTACAGTAATTAAGTGAAACCTGGTACACCTTTCCCTTCATCAGTTCACCACATTCACCACAATCAGTCCAAATTTTACGAGGACCTGCCCTTGTAGCAGAGCATAGCACTTGACCACTGACCCATTCTAACAAACTGCATATACCACAATGCTGCTGCTTTAATTATCAAGAAACTTTGGAAGTATACAGTAAAAGGATAGAGTCCCTTGTCAGAGGTCCAGAAATCCCATACTGTATAAAACAGATAGTAAAACATAACTAGTACAACTATAAGCATGGTGTCATCATTCCATCTATGAAAACCTTAATGAGGACTGGTTGTGCCAGTGTGGCATCAGGCCCGTATCCGGGGGGGGGGGTTCGTCCGAACCCCCAGCACGACTTGGAGTTCCGCCCCGGACATTATGAGTTCCGACCGAAGGCCCGAAAGAAAACTTCCCCACTTCGTTGGGGACACAAAATAGGCCTCTAAAAGGGTTCAAAACAAAAAAAAAAACAAAAAAACAAAAAAAAAAAAATGTGTTCAGATTTTGAAAATACAAAATACCAGTTGAGAAGGGTCATATACCGCGCGCCAAGCGCGCGGAAAATTTTTTGTTCCGCTTAGCGTAAAATCGAACCTCCCCACTGAAAAAGCTGCATACGGGCCTGGGCATATACTTTTAAATAAATAAAGTGTACTGGTTGAGAAATATAAAATTTTACCAGATCATGCGCAAATTTCACCATATATTCACTTTCAAAATTTCCCCCAAGATTTTTCCAGAGGGGCAACTCGCCCCCCCCCCGTCCCCCCTGGCTACGCCACTGGATACAGGGTCCGCAACAGGCAACTAACCCCTCCCCTCACTTCCACTGGCACCTAAAAAATACTTCCAATAAATATTTTCAAATTTCAAAGATGTACTATTTTAATGTGTAGAAGACGCTCCGTGCGTTTGTTGTTTTTTCATGCCTCGGGGACCAGGTCCTCAGCCACACAAGGTACTGGAAGGGGGTGGGGGAAATAGTTTTCAGCCTGTGGGGGAAATATTTTAGGGGGAGAGAAATACTAAAATGCATTAAGGTAATAGTTATTGGAACTTTCTATGGGTACCCCCTTTGGCTTTACAGGCTCGCCTCGTACCCTGGCCGATCACACATTTGTGCCCCTCCTCCACCCCCACCTCCACTCTCCACACCCACCCCCACCCCTACTGAAATAGCCTGGATACGCCACTGTTACCTGAGGATGGTAATACCACCACCTATAGCCTACTATTATCATTACTCATGACACTGTTTTGTCATTGATAAATGTCACAGGTTGACAAATACGTATCCTTTAAAGTCCCAATACGACTTTGTATACGAATTTGGATAAGAGAAATGAGTGGTGCTTCAGGTTACTGAAACCCAAACATAACCAGAGAAATGATTTGTTGCGAAAGTGAAAGGTTGTTTTAAACAAATCGTGACTGTAAATGTAACGGCTGTTTCAATATGCACAAGGTTCATCACGGTGGGAAGTTCTAGATCATTATGAATATTCATTACTCACCTGCTTCGAGATTACATCATGTCAACGACTGTCCAGCACGATGCAGCCAGTGTACACCTACTGCATACGCACTCGCTTACCGTATTTTCATTGTTCACTAATCAACGACTAATGCTAGGCTACGATGTGCTTGATGCACGAAGAACGTAGCTATAGGGCCGTAACACACAAGCAGTCAACTTGCGTAACATTGGCTGCCGGACTGCGGCTGTGCATGTTCGTATAGCCTGCCTGTATTTTAACTCGCTGTGCCAGGCAATTACGTTATCTTGCTCAGGATTTAAGTTGAGGTTTTCCTCCTTTTCATGTTAGCTGTGCAGCAATTTTGTTAGCGTGGGTAATTATTTCCAACTACAATTCAATTCTAAGCCTACACTAACCTGAGTATAGTCATAGGCTGTTTGTGTTTGTGTAGCCATCCGTCGATTATACAAGCAAATGCTCGGCACTGTTTACGTGCGTACATTTCCCTACAGATGAGCATGTAGGCAAGGCACCTATAGTTGTTTATTCATGAATAATCATAAACAAACAGACTTTCATTGGTTCATACTCCTGACTGATAGGCCTTACGAGGAAAGAACTCGAATTTCAGTTGGCAATCCGAATTCAACATCTGCATTTCGGACACAGATTACTCCCGAAAGAAACTTAGACTGTTCTTCTAGGTATGTAAGAACCTCTTAAACTGTTACCAACTTCATATATCTGGCTCTCGTGCTATGACGATTTTTGTCGGTTTAAGTATTTCTTTATACAAAGTCGTATTGGGACTTTAATATGCAAAATTTATGTTCTGAGACACCTTGTAAAAAATGTAAGACAGATTTCACGGGTTCATCTCTGATCGTGATGTTTTAAAATACGGTTGTATATTGACTACATTTATCCTTTAATATTTCAAAACTTGACACAAATTTGTGCCTCAATTGCCCATAAGTCACGTTGCTCCCAGATAACAATCGTAAAACTCAAAGAACAAAACGACAGGTGCAGGACAAACTTTTGACTTGGCCATATACATTGTTACAGGAATATAACAGATAAGGCCTATTTTATCTACGGTTGTTTATACTAAGTATGATCTTGTTCAAGTAAAAATACACCATATTATTCTTCAGGGTATCCTACTTACACAGCACATGGTTTACATACAACCTACACACGACCTATACCTAAGTGTATCCATGATACACATTCGGTTGTTGAACCCTGGGTGCCTGCGGGGTGCTATTATACACATGACCCGGGTCCGATCTCATGATCTTATCAGGAGATAACATTACCAGCAACCCTTAGTACATTAATTGATTAAGGCACATTTACTCGAGTTTCGTGCTCCCATCTTCACTAAGTGTGTCCACAGCACGAAGTTGATTTAACCAGAAGTTGCAACTCTCTGATGTTTCCTAAGTATTACATATAACAATAAATTCAGGCCTTGAAAGATACTTGATTACGACGCTTGGTTACCAGGAATGTGAAAGAAGGCTATGGCTTAGGAATAACAACTTCACGTCCGGTATATAGCCAACCATTTCAACAATTTAGATATGTTTTTTTTTTTTTCTCAGAAAGGCCAGTTAAGATGGGAGAACTGTAGATTGTTCTTGGATAGAAACCCCACTTGTTTTGATCCGGCCGAGGATCGTACCCCGAACCTCTCGGTGGTTAAGCTTCATTACTTAAAATACCACCGCCTTTGCCACTCGGCCACAAAACCGGTTAACAATAGATAGCGGTTACAAATGAGAGCTCTGATAAACCGCCCTCAAACACCAAGTGGATGTTAACCTATTACGCCACCTTCACAGCTTAGTGGTTTAATTTCCCGCTTTCATGATGTAACTACAACTAAAATGATGTCATTTTACACAAAATTACAAGGGCTGAGCTTTAAATCGAAATTGTGCACTACGCTCGGGATGCTACTACAACATACTACTTTTGCATATTTTTCGAGCCAACAGCCTAAAAATGTCTATCAGTTGCATGCTCAGTCATGGTCAGTCTAATTAATGTTTGTACTGCAGAACTGACACTATCGGCCTGCGCTGTCGCATCTCTTGAATCAGTGACGTCACATGTAAACAATAGTTATCGATTAATCCGAGTCGGAGTAATCGCGATTACAAGGTTACGATCACTAGATAAAAAAAAATTGTACCGACTCCTAGCACTTTTAAGTACTTACAACACTGAAATATATCGACATACGTGCACATACCAATACTGTAGATATGCTTTGTTGATAGACTGTCGTCCAAAGTCTCCTAAAATATCTGCGACGTCATCCCCTACACTGTGATACGTCAGCAGCAGCTACACTCTGTTGTGGTTGACTCAACCATCATACAACTGTTCAGCTGCTAATATCATGGAGCGATTACGTCCGCAATAGCTCCATGCTAAGACACAGACGTGACTGTTGCACAGATTAATGATTTTGCCGCAGCTGGTGAAACTACCCTTTAATGTCCTTTGTGTTCATGACAACAGCTGGAGTGGTACTGATGTTGACTCCTGACAGCCATCTTGTCAATAAATCACGTAAAACCTTACACGTAGTGTATGACGTCATTCGAACAACAAAAATGCAGACAGGCATAATTGTAAGCTGTGTTAAAGAAAAGGAGCAGTCACCCCAAATTTGTTTTGAAAAATCAGCAATTTCTTGCAAATTTCCTCTTATTTGCTTTGCAAGTACGCGTGAAGGTGTTTTGAACATAAAAATTATAAATTAAAGGAAAGGGAAGGAATTATCCTCCATGAATTTAACTATGCAGTGACAAACTGATAAAAATATTGTCACAAGATTGAAAAGAGCCATACATGAGTTGGGATACCGAGGTATACTACTTGCCAGTTGGGATTTATGATCGATTATTCAAAGCCTTGGCATTCCATTGACTATTCGAAAATTCGAAAAAATGTAGTTTATCCAGACTTTGCAATCTATAAAACTGAAAGTATGGGTTTCTAAACTAATATCTTTGTTAGCATGTCGTCATTTGGTTCAACGAATATTCCCTCCTTATGGATAGGCTTTTGCCATCGAATACTTCGTAAGCATAGTTATTCTGAGTGTATTTTACATGTTATGTGAAGACATCACATTTGCAATTTATTTTCGCGGCAAGCACTACAAATCACCCGCGTTAGCTACATATTGCCCCTATGTATTGACGTCACGTGACGTCATGTTAGAGGACAATGGAGATATTCAGGACTTTGGTACATACACTCTATACGCACGACGCGACATGGCCACGTGGACGGTCACCGCTTATCCGACAGATGCCAACATTGGTCGTTTGTATAGGGAAGCTGCCCTGCTGTGGCTTCGAGCTTAGATCAACCGAGGATGTTTTGTTCTGTGACCTCATTGGTATACCGTCTATTGTTATCAGCTCCAATATAACTTTCAGTAAAGAGGAGGGGACACTGAACATTTATAGGGTACAAAGGTACATTTCTGCAGACTTTAGAAGAGTTTCCCTACCTGCCTACCCCACCATCAATGAATAACGACTCGAGCGTCAATGTAAGACAAGCTTGTGAACGCTTTTAAAAGTAGGCTAAGCAATTGTTAGTAGCTTATTTCGACCCCTTACTTTCTAAACTTAATAACAAAAATTTGCTTTACGTTGCAAGACCGAGAGCAATGATTTACTTTGAAGCAGGCAAATCTGCACCGGTGAATTTATTCCCTTCCATGACAGTATAGAAACCAATTGGCCATGGACTGTGTACAATTCTTAAAGAGCGCCACTCCCAAGCGTGTCCAACTCTTTAGTTTATGGTTCTTTGCGCTAAGTTTTCTTTCTGCATGCGATGACTGTTTTTTTTTTCTGTTTTATTGTCTCAATAACATATTCTAGTAATAATAAAAATAAAGGTTCTCATGTCAATTCTTTGGTTAACCGCATTCGCGTATTGATTCATTTATATTCAATTCCATTTCATTGTGGAATTTATAAAGAGTTAAAATACAATGACATAACAACATCGGCCAGGCGGTAGCAAGGCTAAGTATTACTGTACAGTTTAACTCCTAAGACTTTGTTTTCGCCATTTGGCCTTGGCCGTCGAGGCTTTTAAAATGAAAAGTCTTACTTCACAATAAAGGAAACAGCCTTTCAGGTCATAAAAATAAATTTCAATGTTCGATTGTGTTGCATCCTAGAGTCACCTCGAAGAACCATTTTATGACGTACAAGCATAGAGGACTTAGCCGTCCCAGCCTCGAACAGTGTTTCGTTACCCAACGATGCCATCAAGGCGAATTCTGGAAACTAATGAACAACCTGACCCCTAAAAATACACCCCGAGGAGAAACGTATTGTCGAGCGCACCTCTTTCCTACATTTCCTCATCCCCACCCCACCCCACCCCACCCCACCCCACCCCACCCCACCACCACCATCCATTTCTGAGTAACTTCACCATTACTGTTTTCGTGTTGGCCTTCCTTCTTATCTCTTTAACAAAACTTGATTCCTGTCTTACTCATTAATAAGATATTTTGTCAGATACTGGCGTATTCTACGAAAGAGAGCAGACGATCAATGTCTGGGGAATTTTGGACTTTACACCTTCCACATCTGACCTTTGACTAAAACAATATTAAATTTAAACCAAAGGAATGACTGTCAATTTCAGAGGGCTCTTTGACTAGTCATAAATCTGATAAACAGTCACACTTTACGTCCATGTCCACTCGTAAATGGACCAACGATACACTAGCTTTTATTATTTGCCCTTCGGGGCACATTCCCCAAATTTTAGGGAATTTCAGTTCCCTTTGACAAATAAAGTGAAATGTCAAAAAACACAGAAAAGTTCAAAGTAGATGTAATTACTTTGTCACCTTTCCGAGTCTATCTTTTGGGGTGAGACAGGCAATCGTAAAAATGTCCAAAATTTAAATATAGTAACGTTTTGGTGAAAGTGAAAGGTCATTTCAAAATTATGGCAGCTTCATTAGTGTGGGTGTCTTCAAGGGGCTTGGGTAACACACTGTCCACCTCGTAGGAACCTGAATACAGTGCGTAAAGCCGACATCATTTAACCTACGTAAGATCACTCCCGTGGCTTTGCTGGATAACAGATCATTGGGCACACGCAATGATAGTAATTGTTTACGTGAAAAAAACAGCATTCCTCGACTCATAATACTAGGTAAACAACATGTAACTGGTCGATAACACCCTAAAGTGTACCAATAGTTGGTTGTCACAGCGGCAGTATGATTATTTGCTTAGACTCCTTGACTTCACACAGGACCTCACTGATTTAGGAACAGACCACTCCAGCTTTGCAGGCTGGTAGCTTATCTTGTAGTAAGTGGGCTAATCTTTCCACACCCCCATTTTTATTCCTTTCAATTTCTAGATCTGTCTTCTGCTATAAGTATATTTTTAAATGATTAATAGTCGTTACTACATAAGATGGACATTACGAGATACAGCGTGGAACGATTAACCCATGTGGCCGATTAATCAATCAGTTATTGTGACAACAGGTGGGCATCACGAAATATGGGATGGATCGATTAATCGACTGAAACACAAATTACCAAACATTTATCCTATACTTAATCAACAAACCTTTGTTTCTTTCTTTCGATTTCATTCAGTGCCTATTTGCCTCCCTCGGCCAGTTGTCAATTTTGAGTCCGAACGTTAAATACGTTGTACATGCACCGAATCGTTCCTCGAAGGTTGGCGTGCGGTGCATTTAGTCACATCAGGGCGGTATTAGGACACCTCCCTGGTTAAATAACCCACAGTAGATTCCAAACATATACAGTTTCTGAAACCTAACGTAAATGGAAATACAAGCAGGGGGTCGGTCTAACATAACCTCCCTGATCCAAGTGCCCATATCATCATGAAGGAGACAATTGGCCCGCAACTCCCCAGTATGAAAAGGTTGTCTCTTCGTTGCCGCTGTACAACTTTCTCTCACTTCCCCACTCACTACCCCCTACCTCATCAACCTTGCCGATCGTTAGTCTACGTAAAAATTAATAAAAGTTTGTGGTTCCTCATGGCGTAGGTGGTGTCATTAGTTGGCAGCTGCATGCTCCTTGCCCACAGATAATTTTGTAAGCACCCCAGAGATCTGGGGGAGTTACCTATAGTCTCCACTTGGGCGTTTCCTTGGATCCCTTAGGTGAGTTAGTTTGATCTCACGGTTGAGGCGGCATATAGCTCTCGAGCTGCACCTTTGCAAATTGCAATGAAAATTTTCGGTCATCGCCAAATTGCAACTATCGTCAGGCCAAAATATTTTATTAGCAATTCAAAGTTCAGTTTACTGATCTATAAACGTCTGTGGAATTGTTTCAGAATAACTACAGACGTAATCTTATTTGACAATAATTTTCGGGGAGGACCACCACTGGCCTCTTGCGGGCTTAGTGCCTTCGTCGCTAGAAATGACGGCATTCTCCATCACAAATGAAGCCTCTGTTGAAATTTTTGCTGAGGCATTTTTTTTCCCGCGGACGCCCATAGTTATGTCAGTGGATGTGTTACTAACCATAACACCAGTTAAGAAAGTGCTTACATTTTGTCTGTGCCTGACACACATGAAGAAAAAAAGCTTGTTCTGAAAGGTTCTTACAACCCTGAAATATTAAAATGTACAGTTACTTACCGGTGCTGTGGCCGAGTGGATAAAGGCGGTGGTATTTGAAGCGACGAAGCTTAGCAACCGGGAGGTTCGGGGATCGATCCCCGGCCGGGTCAAAGTAAGATAGGCTTTTCATCCAAGAGCAATCTACTGTTTTCCTATCTAAACTGGCCTTTCAAAAGATACCAAATTTGATCTAAATTGTTGAGATGGTTAGCCAACCGACGTGAAGTTGTAATCCATAAGCCACATAGGCTTCTCCCACATCTGTGGTCGCTTAGCGTCGTAAACCAACTGTCCTTCAAGACCTGAATTATAGCACCATTCTGCTTCAAGAAGCTAACCTTTCGTTAAATTTCCCTTCAAAAACTTTTAGACCCCTGGAACCTTAGACAACTCCCTCAGGACGGCATTTGAGTCTTATGCAAAGTTTGTGGATGGGCCAAGATGTTTGAGAGGTGAGATGCATTTCTTTCTTTTGTGGGAACGAAGGCAATAGTAAATGTTTGCTTCCCATTTTTTCAGGGAGCAAAAATGTTTTCTAAGGGGCGGCGCCCCTGGTCCCTCTTGGCCACCGGCCTATTAAAATCCATATCAGTGGGGCCTTACACCATAAGGGACTAACACTACTTTCGGAGTTTTCTACCTTCCTGGGAAAAGCTGCACATGGACTACGCACTCGTGATTGTAATGATTCCAGTAATTTTCAAACTCTTTAAAACAAGACCGTCACACCTTTTACGTTGTGAATACCTTAAATCTCTTCTCTCAAATTTCCCAAGACAGTTTCTCACTACCTTATGGGTACCAAATACTTCAGATAGGCTATCGATACCTTCCACCTTTTGGAGGAAACAATAACGAAAAGAAAAATCTACCTCTACTGGTCTATCTGGAAGGATAGCAATGAAACGTCATAATTAATGATAAATTTATGTATCTTTTTTGTTTTAAACACAGGCTTTAAAGAAGGGTTTTCGGCTTCTATTTAGTTTCAAGATGTCAGAGAGGTATGGAATCGTGGTGAAATTTGCATTATTTTCCTGATGATCTTCTCGACATATTACAAGATGAAACTATGACGCTTTCAATCCAAAGTGAACATAACGCATGTGCACGTGATGTCATTACCTCACATTAATCAGCACTACTTGGTTTTTCTTTCCACTTTACAACAAATTTTCTCCTTCATAATATCATGTTAATGAAATATGAACAAGTGAGGGGCCAGAAAGTTTGCATACTTTAAACTTTACATACCTTATGGGAAACTTGGTTATCTATTTCAAGATCAACACAATAGACTGTAAAAAGAAGATAAAAAACATTGAACATCGAATATGAGGAAATGACATCACTCCTGCTTGTTTCAAGTTCACTTTAGGTTACAAATGTAGTAACTTCATCTTCTGATATCTCGAGACCCACACTTGGAATTAAAAAATTTTACCAGAATGCTTCGAAGTGTTCTCTCCTTCATATTTTAAAATTAAAAGTTTGCTTAAACCCTTCTTTCAAATCATAGGCGTAGGAAGCTTTTCGAGACTGGGGGGCTGAACCTTGTTTCGAATCGCCGACGTTGGAGAGGGGTCTAAGGGGAGGGGGTGCCCCCCCTTTGAAAAATTTTTGGGTATTTTAGGGTCCTTAGATGCAATTTGGTGCAACATTTTGGACAAATTTTAAGGAAAATTACTGCAAATTTTTGACATTTCTTACAGAAGAGACAAATAAGGGGTTTTTGGCTTTGGATCTTGGGGGGCGAAGACGTACTTCAGCCCCCACATTTTTGACTGAGAGGGCTAAAGCCCCCCAGCCCCCCGCTTCCTACGCCTATTTTTCAAATGACAATATACATCTACAAAAAACGAAAATGAAAAAATCATTAGCTGACCATATTATTGCTCAAAAAGGATTTACCATGTTTCCACTTACTCAACTCAACCGATTTTTAGACATTTTGAATTGAATTTTTAATTTGTAATAAAAAATACGTTTCGTCTTTTCTAAAGAAGAGATACTGTACCCATGTCTTTCACTTCAGTCAAATTAACACATCTCACCGTATGGTGATGGAAGTCTGTAGTGTAACAATTTATCACCTGTGAGAGGCAGGTCTATCGGATGGTGAGCTAATGATAGAGTACACATCTCACTTCTTCAAAAGAGGTGTTAGACTGGGGATTAAATACCCCCCTCCCTGTAATATCCATGCATGTTTCTAACCTGCAAATAAGTGATCTCTGACACAATCGGCGTTTTGCTGGACTCAAGGTCAGTGTATCATGGGGAAAAATCTTCCTGTAAATAGGCCTATGATCTCGAATCACTACTTGTGCTCGGGCTCAGTCGAAAATCTTCAGCCAACGACGACCGTCTCCAAATGCACATTCTCTGCAATCCAGCCACCGACTTCCACGTGCACACACTCCACCTTAGCCTTAGTTGTATACAGTAAATCTACATAAAAGTCCTCGTAAAACTATTCATTTTGGCTCTCTCTTACCCAGTAACTGTTAGCGAAAATTTCATGTTCAGCTAAAGATAACAGAATTTGTGAAGTCATATGTAAGGTGACGGCCTTAAAACTCTTTATACGTCATTGGTTCGTTCAACTTAGAATTCCCAACATTTCATGAAACCTGATGATAAATTTACGTCTCCTTTTCAGTGATCATCCCAGTACTTACTGTAAGAAGAAAATAGGATCATAAATTCTAATTTAAAATTTTTGCTCAAGCTTTATAGTCTTTGTCATGACATAAATCTTACTTTTCACTTCGTAGTTATGACATTTGAAGAGACTTTTTGAACCCTTGTTACAGTCAAAATTTCACAACCATAACTGAAGGTAATGTGAGATGATTATAGGTGTAGCCAACACGTGAATTTGTAGTTACCTTCGAACCCGACATGTCCAACTCTATACGAGAAGTGTCTTCAACTTATATTTCTGCCATCTACTCATACTGCCCTCAACTATACTATAGTCAGCATAAGCATTCAAGATGGAAACACTGGTCTCTACATAAAAGAATGTTCGATAGTGAATTGGTCACCATAGACGTGGCAACCGATATGTCGAATTGTGCTCGAAAGAACTTCCCTCTCCCCTAACACTGCCCTCTATTTATGGTTTCCTCAGCGTAAGAGTGCTTTTAGGTAAGTATTGCAGGGAAATTGTAAGTAAATAGAGGGTAAAGAGGAGCGAAAAAGAATAACACTGGTTTCTGAATAATAGTATTCTCAGCATAATAATTCTACCCTCTAAATAGGGCACCCTAATCGTCATACTGCCATCTTCCTGTAAAAGCCATCTTTTATATAACTTTCTGTAGCATATTTCCATATCGAAGATCAAGGAAAATGAGCAAACGGAAGAAAGGATGAACTTTGGAAAGGGGGAGGGGGTGGAAAGGGAAGAAACAGACAGACCACTCTCTGTTAAGAAACGCTTTTTTGCGATCGCTATTAAATCACCAAATTTACAGCAAAATTTTGTGAAAGGTGTCATACAGTTGCAAAGAAAAATTGCATCCATAATTAAATGTAAATAATAAGCATTTACTGTATATTAAAGAAGAGTATGTAAAGACCTATCTATATTCTTCTTGGTGATAAATGTCATATAAATTGAACATAATAGAGCACTGGAATAAGTAACGCTTAATAAAGCAATAAATTATGATTTTCATGGAATTTACCCTTCTTTGTCCCTTAATATAGATACTGAAAAAGCCGTCCGTATTTCAAACGGTAAGTTATGGATGTATTCCAAGTAACCCTCGCAGTGGGTGCCGTCAAGTATGTACGTCTTTTAAACCTTCACACATTATAGACTGTGGCAACACAGGCCCGCCGAGTGGACAACGTACCGTGTTGTTAAACAATCCACATGTGCCAGATTTAGCCATCTGTAATTTATGAGACCTTTGTCAAAGATCGACCAAGACTGTATATGTTAATGGTACTACCAAATCGATGAGATAGCAAGATTGCGTTTCTGGCTTATGATATTGTTACCTTGTAAGCTATGCATATGTACACACTTCATAAATGCCCGTATTGAACACACACCCCGCAGGGCGTACCATCCTATAGGTAAAGAACTTGGTCACCTTGGAACGCCATTTGGTCATCAAGTCATTTAAGCAGTCTTTATCTACTTTGATAAGCGGTACTTCATGGCAGCAGCACGTTCTGACATAATTTTGGATCATCACTGAAGGGCGCCCTCATACATGACTGCCATCAGTTTCTTCGTTTTCGTCGATCGATTTACGATTATTGTTGCTTTTGCTGAAGTAAATTTCCCTGCAATAGAAAATTACGAAGAATAATTCGGTTTGTGTACCTCAAAGTATGTGGTGATTAACTTAATTCTTTTTTATTTGAGGCAAAACAGGGCTAGTGAGTGCATTAATAATAAGATCCTGGGCAATTTTATCTTAAAAGTGGATCAGTTCAAATAAATCCACACGTAGGCTATCAGAAAGCGTGCACTTCAGCCTGGTATCTGTTCCAGTAATCCAGTCGAATGGGGCCATGTAAAACAGACTTATTATGACTCATTTTCTGATGGTTGAGATGCAGTCATGTTAAGTTTTAGTGTCCCTCGTGGGACTTAGCTTCTTCGGGTAGTAAGAATCCCCTTCAAAGAAAACTGCATGCTTGTTTTCGCTCTTCGGAGTCCGGCTGAGGGGACTTTTGCAAAACCATGACACAGCAATATAATAAACACAGCCAAGGGTAACAAGGCCTAACATAGTTTTGTTAAATGCTACAATAGAAATAATTGTGAGGAATGGCGTTTATCCTGTCAAGTGCTAAGATAGAAGCAGGTAGGATTTAAGTTTGTCAAGACCACTTCCATGCAGTCACCATGTGCTACTATAACAAGAACTACCTGTATAACAAGAATTGGGGTTGCCCATGGCAACTAGCGGTACTAGTGTATATCTTTTAATTTCGCTATTAGTGTAGTAGTTATAATAATTATTTTAACCAATGATTAATTCTTTATACGACTGATGCCAGTGGGAAAACTGGACAATGAAGAGACTTAACACAAAGCATTATACACAAGATTGTGGAAAGAACGCTGCACAGGATGGAACCCATAGGAAAACTCGAGAGAGTGCCCTCACACACAGCGCACATTATGTGGATAAATCGTAACATTTTGGACAGTGTTAGAATAAAGACAGTTGATAATTTTAGCTTTGTATGGTATAACTTTAGTTGAACGGTACAGGCCTGTTGCCATGAGGGAATTCTGGGGGAAATACCCCCATGTACCCCCCAAATGATAATGCCTCCACTGTGAAAACATGTGCTTTTTAATCACGAACGGCTTTGCAGAGTTCATGAAAATGTCCCCTCTCCAAACAAAAGCTCCGCCCCTAATTGGCAAGCTGACACCGGGCAGGAATTGCGCACATATGAAGCGTTTTATTTGATATTAAAGAAATAGTCACGCAAACTTTCCGAGAATGGTTGTTAAACGGAGAGCGTACTGTAAATCTGTCTACAATAAGTTTAACCTCGAGATATTAATAGCAACGTGTATTGCAATTCATCCATCCATGTATTAAAATGCCGAGAATTTTGCCAAGCGAAAAGATTCCAATAGGAGTCCATTAAAAACAGGTTTATTCAGTAACTACAGGCAATTCAATGTCTGTAACAACAGCAGCCTAACATTACATACCTGCAGTGACAATACCAACTACAACCAAACTGCAGAAAATACACTAACTGCAGTACTTGGCACATAACTGCAGCAAGTGCATATAACTGTAAAATAAAAAATGCAGCAAGTGCATATAACTGTTAAAGTAGCCTTACTCAGCAATTTTATCAGAGGTTACAACTTGAAATTCCTTGCAGTGATCTCTTTAAAGCTTTATGATAAATCTTAAATCCGGTTACTCCAGATTAACCAATTGCTTAACGCTGTCACATGTAGTACCACAATAACTAAAAAATCTACACCTCCGCCCTCATTAAAACATCGACTAACACGTACCAAATGTACATCAGACTCCATTTATTCACTTAATTTGTTACTCACTTCATCAACTTGCAGTACATAGCCAGCAAATAATCAAATAACCTACAGTATGTGGTCAACGCACGGAGCGGACTTCGATTACTAATGAGGTACCGTAGTACTTCCATGGTTTACTCAGGGAGTTCCCATTGCTACTTAGCCTGACGCCTTACCATGGCTTCTCAAACCACTGTTGGGGCCATGGTTGGGGGATATGACCGATCAAGACATGGGATACCGTCCGCTGCACAGCCTGCTATAAGCTGGCAATTCTACGGCATGAAAAGTCTAGGTAGCAAAGCACTAATTCAAATTGATCTTCCGCGGAAATTGATAAGAGACAAATTTAACACCCTTACATTTGCGGGAGTTAATTTATTACTTTGTAACTTATGAAACATGATCAATTTCTGATTGGAGTGAATTTCATTCTTCTGTTTTTAGAGTGTAGGTTGTAAGATTTAATTCAAAAATGTGCAATAGTCATGGCAAATCGACCAATTTTAGTGTCATTATTTTGCCATCTTAGAGTAGCGATATGAGCCTACACTGTCCCAGTCCTTGTAGCTTAAAATTTCACACCTCGTGGGATGTATAAATTTGTGTCATTAAAGACCAACTTGTGAGATTTCCATAGGGTTAGGGTAACATGTCCATGTAGGAAATTTCCACAAGGATCTAAGGGTCGGAGAGCCAGTTAATTTGGTCTTTGTGTCAATGCACCACTGAAGTCATCGTTGAAGATAGGATGTCACTCTTAAACACTTAGAGGGTGCGCATTTTGAAAACTACCGTCAGCACCCCCCCCCCCCCCTCTAACGAGCATTGTTCGGTGATGGTACCAAAATTTGAACATTTTACGATGCAACTGTTAAATTGCTTTCATTTTGGCTGGAAGCACATCGAATCTGGGATAGGTTTTCATGAGTTATGGCACCTGTGAGCGAGTGAAATGTTGCAGTTAGATTTAGTTGTAATTTGCCTCTAAGATCGGGGGAGGGGTTGGTTTTCGGGGTGGCAGCGGTAAATGTAGGTGACCGGCCAGTGGGAAGGGTAAAAAATCCATGACACCATGGTGACCGGCCAGTCGGAAGGGTAAAAAATCCATGACACCATGGTTGTCGCATAGCCCTCTAGATTTTTTTCTAAAAATAATACATCGCCGAAGCCGTAAATGGTACTTCTCCTGCCTTCTTCAATCAGAAACCGTCCAGAAGCCAGAAGCGACCCTTGGCGATCGTTGCATTGCCGCAAAGACTGGTCCGCCTTTGACAACGGCGAGATATTTGATATTGCTGAACACTGGTCTATTGTAAAAGATAACTTCATCATTGGATAAAAGTCAACTTACAAAAAACCTCAGTAGTTAATGACGAAGCAATACCGGAGAACAAAAGTCAGGTGCTCTTGAATGTAATTTGCATATATTTTGATAAAAAATCTTCACATAAGATAGTTTGTTTTAACCACCGATACTTGTCGCTAACTTACCCTCTAACTGTGAGGAAATCACTGACCCGTGAAGGGGCTAATAAGCTCACACCCACTGCCTAACAATGCTTTACAACACGAATAATGTGTGGGCTAAATTTTCAATTGTTAGGCGAATTGTTAAGAGCTATGTTGCGTGACATCAGCCCGTGGTACGGTACGTACAACCTAAGCCCTTGATCTGTACAAAAAGCTCTTCAGTCTCGTATGGCAGGCCAGTATGCAGCTTTTTCAATGGGGAGATTCAATTTTATCAAAAGTGTACCATTCATACGTAACGGTATCTAAGCGAAAGCCACTTTTAGTTGGCGCGTAGCGTACTAATAAAATTTCGGCCAAAAAATGCATCGCAGGTTGTCTAAAAACGCGTTTCCCAGGCCTTGAAAGTGGTTTCTTAACATTCTTCCATTTGAAATCTGACGTGTTAGAATTTTCACTCCCCCTACCCTCACCCTCCAAAAAGGGTAAATGAGACAACGTTTATTCTGTAAAATCACTGAAGCCACTGGTGATTGCGAAAGTCCTTTGTTGTTATATGCATGCTTACTTTTGAAAGGCCATACGTGACGCGGAAATGTGAATATTAACGTAAAATGCGGTATAGTTACTGTTAACTAAGCTGTATGTATGTCTGCCAGCCTGCTGAACCAGTGTTCAATTAGATTTAACACAACAGAAATTGTACAAAGGAGAAGGGAGCAATACTTCTGAAAAGGAGGCAAAGTCAATCTTATAATCCGGAAGTTTGAATTTGAACCAGGTGCAGGCGCGGATCCAAGGGGGGCTTTCCCGACCTCACCCCCCTTTTTTCGGGACACTAACAATAACAAATACACGAAAATTAGCATAATGTTAATCTAGGAGAATATTCAAGGGGTCTTTCAGCCCCTTCCCCCTTTTCGAAGTGTCTGGATGCGCGCCTGAGGTGTACGGTTGTTTTAAAAGGAAAAATAAAATAGGCATATAGCTGGTTAGAACCGCAGGGAGACTTCTGACAAACCTATTTGTATATGACGAATCTCCGTTCTGATGCTGAGGTGTTTAACTCTCATTTCAAACAATATTTCAGGTGCTGAGATACAACCTGGTGTTATCAATTTCATCTTTTTCAAGAATGTTTATGTTCGAAATTTAGTTTCGTAATTATTCCAAGAAAACAATCTAAAAACAAAGATGTTTTATGACCCCTTTGCAAAGGTGAAATATATTTGCAGCAATGAAAAAACAAGAGTTTGAAGGTCGTACGTTGCTTGATGGTTGAGTCAGGGAGCTGCCACTAGCAGCCCCTTGGTTGAGTGTAGTCTACTGTTTTGTGTTCGAGAGGTCCCCCTGATCAGATCCCGGTGAATCCACCTGGATATTTCCTGGTGGCTCAAAACATTGCTTGTTGGTAGTTTGCTGACTGTTGTTTATCCACAATCAAAATGAATACAGCCCTCAATGAGCCCAGGATGCTGTCTGGTCGTCAAACGTTAACACTAAACCTACACCTACCTAACTGTTGGGTGAACTTTTACCCAGGTTGGTTACGTATGCCTCCTGCCAAAGTGTTGGGTAAAGAACTACCCAAGTTGGTCAAAAAATTACCCTTGTTGGGAAAATACGGAACGAACAATGGGTACTTTTGTAACCGGCTTGGGTATGTTTTAGCATGGGAAATATCTAACCAACCTGGGTAAAATTTTACCTAACAGCTTTTAGAGTGTAGTGTAAGTTGCATAATTATTTCATTTTGACTGTCTCATTTCACCCGAATGGATCTAGCGTTTCAGTTAGTAGCATGTCCTCCCCCCCCCCCCCTCGCCTTTCCCAACCTCTTACGCCCATGTAGCAACGGATATGACATACTGTTAATGGTTGTATTTAGTTATAAAAGATCGTACAACGCAAGTACAAGTGTACAAAGCATGGTTGACTGCCTAGGATGGTTTTGAAAGGTTTTTGTAAGCTGTATTGAGCATCATCAGAAGTCCTGAGGTCTCACCATACTACTCCTTTACTGTTAGGAGCGGACCATGAATATTGCCGGGGGAGGTTGTATGAGCTTGTATGGGCATGTCAGTGTTCGAACTCATGAGATCATTTGGCGTCTGTATATCCCAGCAGATGAACTAATACACCTTACGCATATGACGTCACAGAACTGAAATCCCCCCCCCCCCTTCACCAGCAAAATGCAGACAGCTAATTTGTGTAGTCGGATACTAGCGTAAGTCTACTACGCTGATGTGCGAAGTCTACGTCGTGCGTATACTGTGCATCATTGTTTACCCTCCAATATGACGTCAATGCATAAGGTCTATACGCCTTATATCAGGACATATAGTACAAGATTTAAGAGGTCGTTGGGGTGGCCGCCATTTCCTACATTAGCTATTGGTGGGTCTAAAACTGAAGAGTGAGATTTTCGACAAGTGAGGGCGTGTGGGATACCAGCCAAGTCATGGTGGGGATAAAGTCAGCTTTTATCCCCTGTCGTTACCCTTTTCAGGATCATCTCTTCCTCTATAAAAAATTCCTGGATCCGCCACCAGAGAAGACAAGTTCTGCTAAAAGTAAAAATTTAATCTCGGAAGTGACGTCACTGAGCCACCTATGCCATTGAAGTGAAGATCGATTTTAACTAATAGCAGGAAGTCAGCATGTCCCTGCTGACGCCACAGAACAACATCAAGTCCACATGTTTAACCCGGTTTTCCCAGTGGTATATACCACGTCACTGAATAATCAGGGAGTTGCCATTGATACACCGCTGCAGTAGAATCTGCATTGTACATCCCAAAATATGTGAGAAAGCTGTAATCACCCCCCCCCCCCCTCACGTTCTCCCCACATGTGGGTGTATGTATATCATAAATTACTTTCTCTACTTACATCGATGGGTTAGCACGGGCACCGTGATGGCTAGGCAGGGGGCTGGAACAGCTCCCTGGTGTAGGTTACAGTCTGACTGCCAGACTGCACACAGTGAATGAATGCAATATGCTTGTAAGTTGTATAGAGACTGTTTATACCAGCGAGTTGCTAAAATAGCAACTCCCTGTTTATACCAAACAGGACTTACACTCCGCGAGGTACTAACAAGAAAATATCTGTCCCGGTGATGTGAAATTTCTCCAAACTTTATTGTCATGTTTATAGACAAAAACAATAAAAGACCAACGGACAATTCATCAATCTGTATAGAACCTGTGCAATTTCTATGTCAAATCGTTCAAAGCATGAGATAAAGTATGCCGATTTTATATCACTTTACCAGTTACAATTTTCTTTGGCTTTGCAGTAAAACGCCTACACTTGTGTCGAAGATATATAACATTTTTTAGTAGGACCATCCTTGTCTCTAGGACGTGGATCATTCGTAATAGGGCACAACTTGCAGTATCCGACTCTGTTCAGCCCTTCCTAAAGGGTTATCGAGAGAAACCATATCGAATGCGTTTGAAAGACTGACAGAGGTGGAGGCTTAAGAAAAGACACTACCGGGCCCTGATGCACTCCCATATACAGTATTGCAACCCGAAGCCCTTAAATAAAGTTGTATTATTTGTTTTAGTAATCATAAGTCCCTTTCTTAAAAGTTTCATAGTGCCCTAAAATAAAAAAAATAATACAACACTATTTTTAATATTATGTGAGAGCCATTTTGTTTGTTGAAAGATTTCAGTGAGAAGAGGCACCACTCCCTGGACACCAGTTACAGGTTTCAAGTCAAATGTCTACACAGGAAGACTGTTAATAAAGTAGGTCCTGATTATTACATTGAAATGTTTAGAAACGTAACGACACACTCTTAATGCAAAAGAGTGAAACTCACTCCAAGAGACTGTAGTTTGGGAACACTCTTAGTAAGAGTGAATTTCACCCGGGGTGGAATAAAAATTCACTCGAAGCAGAGCGATGTATCATCCCATGCGAGTGAAGTATCGCTCTATTTTGGAGTGAATTTTCACTCCACCCCGAGTGACATTCACTCTTACTAGGAGTGGTCCCAAACTACAGTCTCTTTCGGAGTGAATTTCACTCTTTTGCATTAAGAGTGCATATTTCCATTCGTGGATTAAGTGAACCTTAGAACGATCTCCACATGAACCCATAAATTGAAGTAACAATTTATGTTGTGTTTTACTATAAGAGTTTTGTTTCCTGCAATCTGTGGGACGTTTTAGATACCTTTTTTTTCATTAGAATTGGTACCTTAATTGGTGACGCAGAATTAAAAGAAACAAATTGTTTAAGAGCAAACGTTTGTGTAATCTAGGGCATTCGGGTTGTCTGTTTTCAGACCTCAGCCCCTTTTCGCTCTCTCCTGTAGAGTACCACTCATGTTCCTCTACGACAAATTCCTGGATGCGCAAATGCATATTACAGATTTACAAATTGCTTTTAAGAAAAGCCTGTTTTTAGTAAAGTACGTGAAAGATGTGGTTTAGGAATATGTGCCTTGTCAATTCACGACAACTTAATGTCAAACCTTGACCACAACCACAGTGGAGCAGAGGTGGTGACAGGTTAGGGTGGGGGGCAAGGGGAAATGTCCCGGCCTCTTCGAAAAGGGCTTTTTCCTTCCCAAAATGGGACAAAATGTTCGGTTTCGTCAGGAAGCCGTTATGTGCACGATTAAATAAAAACCCCAAATTTCCCAGTTTCCCTCAATAAAAATCCAAATTTTTCAAACTGTCTTTAATACAAGCCAAAAATTTCAAATTTTCTTCCAAAAGAAACCCACAATTTTGAGCCCGCTTCTCTCGCCGGATTTTTTTGCTTCCAACATTTTTATCAGCACCCGTCACCCTTGTTGGAGCTTCAGGCTGCTGGTCCCTCCCCCTGCATCGGCGAGCTTGTCCCCTTGTTGGGAAAATCCCGGCCCCACCCCTGCAGTAGAAAGGGTCGTCCTTGGACAATAGATCTGTTGTGAATGGTATATGCCATACGTCTACAGCATCTTACTTACTTAGGACACATGCATAATGTAAACTGCTTGAAATCTGTTCCAGTACATTTTGTATGGTATACAGGTCAAGAACCTTCTTGACCCTTCCACGACGCATATACGAACCACAGTGGAGGGGAACGTCGTTCGAAAAAAAGAATTTCATCGACGACAAATGTATGGTTTCTGGTATAAATGGTATATACGATATGTCTCCCTAACATGGTATGGGCCCATGGTGTAAAACTGCTTTGAAATCGGTTTCAGTACTTTTCCCATGGTACTATATCGGTCAAGAACATTCTTGGCCGTACCATGACATATTTACTTTTACTTCGAAGAACACATTTTATAGTTTGACGACTTTCATTCCGAAAATCTGTGGTACTGTAAATACATATTCTTCTACTTATATGGTACGACCAAAGCCACATTCAAAGAATTTTAGAATTTTTTTCGGAGATCTGCATTCCTTTCTGTACCGTAACTGTTGTAATTGTAGATCTCTTACACCTCAAGACGAGGATATAAAGAGAATAAAAACTGAAACTGAAACTGAAACTGGACGAAAAACCATTCGTCTCAATAAGTGTAATTTTCCCCCACCTTCCATGCATTCCAACATATCTGTGCCGCAGTTATTTCATGTTATTCACACCGTTTTACTATTGAAGGGACGTCATGGTAGCTCTTCGCCAACCCCAATCTTTTAATTCGCATGAGGGTCGCCTTTCGTTACCCCTCTAATATTTTATGAGTACGAGACTATAGATTCAGCCCTATTTACAATACTGTATTTTATTGAATAGACACATAGCATACACTTAGGCAAGTAAGATAACGCCTTGTACAATTCATCCAGGAAACGACGTCCACTGGCTACCATGATCTACGATCTTTATTTGATGGGCAATCAATCCCTTAAACCAAACCATTGCCATCATGCCAAAGAATGCTTAACTACATGCTAAACCGATTACAAATACTTCACTCCTTTCTAATGTGGTCCTTATAGGCCTATAAATCTAACCTGGCTATGTCAACACAACTGGAGATGACTTTACACTTTCGTTGACATAGGTCGTACAACTGTCAAGAAAGGTTCCGACCTCTATTTTCGGATAACTCTGTGTTCCGACACTGCGACAATATCATTGTATATCGTGCAGTAATGTGGTTTTGAGTGGCGGGTCCGCGTTTTTGTTTGCATTTTACAATTCAAAATGGCTCCTTTTTTAACCCTATATCTGACCCCTTTACATACTTTCCAAACCTTAGCTCCCTAGCAGGAACTTCCCCTCCCTAACTCCTTTAATGTAATATAAGGTAACGGAACATAGAGACAGAGGATCATAGAACCTCAAGTAATGGTCAAAAGGAGTCGTAAAGGAACTTGGTCTTAAAGGGGAACATTGAGTTTGAGTTTGACAAAAATGGCACAAACAGAGAAAAATCTTTTATCATGATGAAGTTATTCTGTCTTACCAATAATCCGTGACAAATTGTCACAGATTATTGGTGACAAAAGCTCTTTTGTCTCAAAAAAGTACACATCAGAAAAGTTATGAATATTGCATCATTCGAAAATATGAATGTTGGGTTTAACAAATCATTCATGAGCTACAAGGTAGTTGGTCCCTTTGTGTGAGAGCCTTATTTCTTGAAAATCAAATTATGAAGCCACCTAGCTTGGAATCGCTTACCGTGGTAGTAAGGGACAATGGTTGCTTAATACATCATAATCACTTACCTAGCAAGAGTTGCATGGTTGGATATCATTAGTTTCTTTAATTTTTCAGCATCCATCTCAACCATTAGCTCGTTCATCTCCGAAATCCTTCTCTCGAAGGCGATATCCCTCGGACCGCTTTGACTGTCATCCGACGCCACCGAATCACTTCGAGACACTTGCTTTGGGGACGATGGTTCCACCTCAGTGGGACTTGCTAATTTCGCATTATCATCGGGCGCATGGTCCTCTGGGACGTGTCCATTACTGGCTTTTGATTTAACGAAACCTTTGTTTTTTACTTTGTAACCTTTCTTGGGCTGAGCATAGACCGGCTCATCGGTTTCACCTTCTTCATTAAGGTCCAAAGGGGGTGGGGGTTCGTTCCCGTATAGGGGTAATGGCTGTGGGGGTAAGGGAGGTACAGTGTCATGGTTTGGTGATTTTTTAAAGGATGCACTTTTTCTGGATCCGAGAGCCTGTTTCCTACGATTTCGTAAAATCTTTTTCCGTTTGAGTTCCTCGTAGGCTTCAATGTAAGCTTGGAGTTGCCAGTAGGTAATCTGCTGGGCTATGTCCGGTTTTTCGCATATGAAAGCGTGCAGCATAAGAACCGGCATACCGTCATCTAAAAACGTATCATCATCAGCCATACGAGCGATGCATGCAAACACAGACGGGTGGCATTCGCTGGCTACCCCGTATGTTATGTGGTGAAGGGGTACATAAATGTCAATGCCATCCTTCTTGTTCTTTGTCTTAGAAAACAGAGAGGAGGAGACCTCTTTAATAGAGAGACCTTCGGTGTCAAAGGTCACGGTAACTTTGGGTAACTTTTGCTTATCCCTCAATTTACATAACTGGTCCACGGGTCCTTCTACGGCCTCCTTCCCGTATTCTGCACTTGTCGGAATACGCCCGAGATAAAAGACATTGAAAGTTGGATAATTATTACGTTCCTGTGATGTGACAAGACCGGAAGTATCTTTGTACTTTAAACGGTTTCTTTCTTTTGATGTTTCCTCACTAACTACACGCTTGTGCTGAGTATCGATGTCTCGGACTCGAACCTCCCCTTCTTTCAGATCTGGTTCTTCTTCCGCCCTTGCCTTTTCTGCTAGTTGCTTCCCTTTTGCAATTTCTCTATCGATGGCTTTCTCTGCATCCGCAAAATCGACTTCGTTTTTCTTCTTCCGAAAGAAAGACATTTTGGGGTACGTCAGCTGACGATTGATGGCCAAGACTGCAACTTCTGCTATGTATTTTAAAGTTCAATCCGTTTCTTTAGAAGAGTTTCTGAGGTTGGTACATTGGGTTCTGATTGGCAGAATGATTCTGGTTTCTGTAGTTGTCACATGATGTCAGGATTTCCTGAGTACAAAAGTAAAATAAAGTACAATGTACTAAGTCACCTACCAGTAAACAGCTTAATTTTAGGCCCTTTTCCAAAAAGCATTAAAAACGGATCGAAGGAAAGAGGTTTGGTCTTCGTCGGTTTTGCCACAGTAAAATGCCATTGACAAAAGCGATACCTACCAAAACTCTATCCCACAACCCTTTGTAATTGCCATTTGGAAAAGGGTATATGGAAGCACATGATAACCTCCCATGGAGTTGATTTATACAATCAGATACCATGAATGAAGCTTTCAGTCGGCCATTTTACTTCCCCCAATGTACTGTACGTAGCACTCAGTAGCGGATTAAGGACGGAGCAGCAGGTGCACGTGCACCAGGCCCCACATTTAGCCCCCCCCCCATGGGCGTCCGCAGGTAGGGGCAAGGGGGGGCACTTGCCCTCCCCTGGAAAATCAAAAACTTGAAAAAACAAAGAAAAAATGAAAAAAACGAAGAAAAATTAACATCAACATTTCTTAACAGTTTACTTAGTGTTTCCCCTATTTATATGATGTAAATAGGCTTTAGAAGTGCCATTTCCAGCGATCTGGGAGGTATTTTGGGCCAAAATTTTCTTGCGCTCTGCGTCAACTCATGGTGGCGTGGAGCTTTTTCCCCTAAAAATTTTTTGCCCCCTCTGAATTTTTTTCTGCGGACGCCCATGCCCCCCCCCCATTTAGAGGCCACTAAGTTTGTGAAATGACGTTATGGTCCATGACATGTTATTGTGGCAATTAACGATGGCGCGATGCGTTTCTTGTGATGTTTTGCCGGCCACCATACCAAAATGCAAAACTAGGCGCCAGACATGGGCGTCCGGAGGGGGACAAGGGGGGCACTTGCCCCCTGGAAAATCAAAACCTTGAAAAAACGAAGAAAAAAGCGAAGAAAATATAACATCAACGTTTCTTAACAGTTCAATCAGTGTAAATTTCTACTCTCAAAACAGGAATTGAATAAAAATATCAACACTCAGGCCCAAGCAGCCCCCCGAGCATATTTTTGGTATTTTTTAAAGTTTATATTTACGATATTGCTTATGTTTTCCCTTTTTATATGCGGTAAATAGGCCTTGGAAGTGCCATTTCCAGCGATCTGGGAAGTATTGTGGGCCAAAATTTTCTTGCGCTCCGCGCCAACCCATGGTGGCGCGGAGCGCTGAAAAATGTTGGGCCGCCTAAAAAAATTTGCCCCCCTTGAATTTTTTTCTGCGGACGCCCATGGCGCCAGGCAAACCTATAATTCAAAAACGAATGTTTCCATGATTACTAGCTATTCGCTTACTACTTTTAGCCTCAACTGCTATTGTTTTCCGGTCACATCACTCACACGATCAGAACTTCGAAGCACTGTCCGCCAACAACTGTTTGAAATATGTTTCAAAAATATTTTTATTCCTCGCCGAAAGGAATATACGCAGTCATGATCAGGCGCGGATCTAGAGGTCCAAAAAGGAGACGCACATTTTGTGGGCGAAAATCCAGAAGTCCCTGGTGCAGTTTGGGGTCTCCCCGACAATTTTCTGCGATTTAACAGTGTTAGATGCGGTTTCCTAGAATCCAGGATAGTACACAACGAAACAAATTTTTCTTTTTTTTTTTCTCACTTAATTTTTTGGCCGGCGAAGGGGGCGCACGCCCCTTTGTGCCCCCTGGATCCGAGCCTGATGATGGTGTGAGCAAGTGAGTGCGTATAAAAAAGCGGCCGTTTTGGGCATAGTCTATATCTCGGGTTATCGGGTATCAATTGTTCTTACTGAACTAGTAGGTCCCAAAAATGCGTGCACTGGGCCCTCCACACGCTTTAGTCGGGCTCTGGTAGAACTTGTAGGTATGGTTGTAACGGGCATGTTAGAACTTGAAGTGAGAAATTTCAGGGTTTGGGGTGCGGTAGGAGAATTAGGCGGTAGAAATATGAGAACTGCCGAAGTTACACTGTTAGAAAAAGGTTTAATGTACAGTAAAAATACTGGCAGCTGGGATTCCGGTAGCCAACGTTATTTTACAGCTTGCCTAGATCTTATACAGTAGTAACTGTAGGAATGTAACCATTTTAATCGCGAATACTACAAGGGGAACCTGTACTGTGTTCAGGAATAAAAGTGGCTGCATAGGTACAGCTACTATAAGATTTACTCACAACTGTAAAATAACGGGTCGGGCACCGGAATCCCAGCTGCCGGTATTACCGTAAAATAACGGTTATTTTTTAAACAGTGTACGCGGCTGCACGGAAACTTACTGGAAGCTCGAGACAGTACAAGCAATACTAAATACCGGTAATTGTCTTGCACAGCTTCAAGCTTCAGCAAAGTTGCCGAGTAAGGTGAAAAGTGAGGTGAAGTGCTTCTAAGAAAGGAATAAGCAATCACTTCAAATAAGAATGTAAACTTAATGTTTGGTTCAAGACCTTTGTAATTTCTTCCAGATGTTAAAAACTAACATGGGGGTATATATGGCCTATACTTGCAGACTGATGATACTACAAGAGATCTTCTTTTACAGCTATAATTACCATGATGTATGCCACATGTTACATTTCTGGGAGGGCAACGGCATCGATAACTGTCATGTTAACTTTTGTCAGTGTCGAGGTTGAGAAGAATGTATACTGGAAGGTCGTTCAGGTTTCTTGGAGCTCAAAACTAAAACAAAGTTTGGCTCCTGAATAAAAAAATAGTCCCCACGGGGTTAAATTATATTCTACCCAACAACCATGTGTACTTTTAAATCAATTGGACTATATTTTACTTAACAAATTGGCAGGAGGCCTAAATGTCCAAAAAGGTAAACATTACCCAACAATATTCGAGTGCACTGGTCCTTTTAACGCCTTATGAAACACTTTAGTTTTAATCTATAAGTGGATATTATTTGAAAGTCTTTATAATGTAAATAATTCAGGATGTTTTGGCAAGAACGTCACAAAATTTCATTTTCAAGAAAAGAAGGCTCAAAACTGTATAAAAACCGGTAAAGGGACTCGGAGGGAAAATATGCATATCGAGCGTTGAATTTAAAATGAAAAGGATTGCCTTTACTTTTAGGCGGCCTTCCTATTTTTTTCCTATTTTTTTTTTTTTTTTTTTTGCGAGGGAAAGTTATAACAAAGACAACATGGCATAATGCAATGAAACATTACAGTACTACAAAGGTTAACTTGGCTTTGTTGTGCGCATATCTTAGTAGGATCTACAGTGTACAATTTTATGAATTACATTTGACGTAATCAACTGCGAAGCAACTGCGAAGACACATAACTGATAGTGACATGAGCTACTGTGCATATTATACTAACTTTTTTCTCCTGGGAACTATTTATAAGCAAGGTAAATATAAGATACAGTGACATCAGGCCCGTCCAAACGATCATACATTTGCCCATCATCATCGTCATACAAATGTTTAAACACTTGCTGGGAAGACGAAACATGCAACTGAAATTTGAACACCTTCATACATGTTGGACGTTGTTCAAATGTGTTGGGAGATCAGCCCATGCAAACGATCATACTGTACATTTGTCCATTTGAGCACGTCATACGAATGTATGATAATGCTTTCTGAACAAGTGTATAAAAATCGTATCGTGCAGACAAGGCATTACAGACAGGTTAGTGAGGTTACATGTATGTTCTCCTTCCTCACTACAAGTACAGTATGCTATATTCGTCCACGTGACTGGGGAAGAACACTCCATTGGCTAAGCACGTTTGAAAATATTTATTGTCAAGAAATAAATCTTTAAACTGTGAAAGACATTATCATCTTCCCTTAATCAAGGTGGGTTTCTACTTGGGCGTAGGCTATTTTCAACTTTTAAAGGATTTAGGAGTTTTTCATTGTCATTTGTGGGTTTGGCATAAAAAACCCAGTCAGTGGAGCACAATCCCAGAGTTACGGGATATACAGTCAACGACCCTCGGGTCTTAAATGCAGATTCATGTCTACCAGCATGAGCAGTAAAATTTTACCCATTATGCTTTGACGTCCTTCCATTCCATCATGTTCCCATATCAAAACAATAACAAATTGGGTTCTCTAGACATTCTCAGAAAGAATAATCATTACCCAGGGTTTAAACTTTGACTCCGCCCTTCTTTAACATCGAAACTCGATATGGTATGTTAACAGCAATGGGATACTAACGTTACATGTTTAAGACACTCTAGTGGGCTTGGGCTCTTTATACGACTGCAATCATTCCTAAGCAGTGATATCTTTAATGCTGATTGAGCTGAACAAAGCGCCTTTTGGAGGAAATGTACAGTATTTGATAAGGCACGCCCCGTACTTACCGGTATAGTTTTTTATAGTTTTCATGTTCATAAACGCTACAACGAGGATAAAATTGTTTAACTAAGGCTTGCAACCATAGATGTTCCCACAGGGCACAAGGCGCGGTGGTCCTCAAGTGACAATTGTAGCGTATTCCACTTAAATTGTTAATCCACCCAACAAGATTTTTGTATGTATATAATTGGTTAAATGTAATATCACTGCATTAAATTACACCATTTTGCGTCCAGAATACTGTTAGTTGAATGGCCCAGTTCTAGAGAGACAGGATCCTCTGATGTCTTTACCTCTTGATCACGTGCAGAAGGAGCTATGAGTTTAGCATGTAGGCCTTCTAAGGACACTACTACGCGACCTGCCGCCCCCCCCCCCCCATAGGAAATTGCGTTTGTACCAAACTTTGAAATTTTGGATACTCCACTACTTACCCCAAATTGACAACACATTCTATAAATTCCCACTACTGGTCGAGTTCAAACGGTACCTTGACCAAATAGCAACGGTAAACAGACAACAGTCGCAGTAAAGGCTTCATTTACAGCCACATCGAGTCTTTTAATTTAAGAGTATTGGAGTTTGCAATTCCAGTAAGTAGTAAAGTTTATTGCCTAAACTTCGTAACCTACGTTTGCATCATTTTCTGTTGCAATGACCCTGGAGAACATTTGATAGCTTACTTTATGGTGCGCTGTCCTACTCCAGAGCATACTTAACCGTAAAGCGAATACGCTTTGGCCGTTATATATACATTTGAGATGGATGCTCTCTTATTAGAGCGATACCTCAAATGAGAACGCTGTGCGGAAGACGTATAGCAAGTTTGTGAATATCATGTAATTGTGCACGCCATGGTTGGCTTAGTATTTTATTTTTAACCCCACAAGTGAATAGTACGTAGTACGCACTGGTCCGTATACAGTACTCCCAGTACGGTAAGACGTCACTAATAGTTTAAATTATTGGCCTGTAGGCCAAATATATCCTGGACTTGTAAGTACAATTTTGTAACAATGTACAAAAATGTATCCCATGTTATCGCAGAATTGTGCCAACCCCGTATTATCGTTATTATTTCATTACCGCAGTATTTAAAGTGGACCTAAAGTCTAAAATTACAAGAATATATATTTTAGAGGTTGGAAGATGAATTCCATTCATCCAAATCCCGTTTTCGTAGCTTACTCCGCTGCTGAGATCTAAAATTTTGAAATTTATTCACTTAATTTGAAATAGTCGATTGCGCAATAATTTGTGATGCCCTTCTTGTACAACTCACATTACCTGCTTTTGTTTTCAGTTGACACATGCAAAAGGGTTGGCAACAAATTCATCATTATTTAAGCTTCTCTAACTATAGAGGTGGTACTCCAAACTACAGAAGATACAGCTGTAGATTTGATATCAATTCCTGGAAATTTCTTTGACTATATTATATCTCAGAACAACTAGTAAACAAACTTTAACAAATGCAAAACCTAGGCAACATAGAAATGTTTGCCCTTTTATCGGAAAATGTACTCCAGCTTTCCAAATATAGACTGGTAATAGACAGGCCCGGCACCAAGGGGGGCATGGGGGCATTTTCCCCTTCCCAGTCAGAAGGTCTGCCCCCATGCCCCCACTCAGCTCCTGAAGTAAAGTGGCCTGACGGGAGGAATAGCCTAACACATTGAAATTATTTGGAATCTTTGCATTGGATGATGTATTACAAACCAAAATATACCTGTCCTGAGGCTTAATTTTTTACCAAGAGATATGCTAAAACCTCAGAGCTTCCGGGGGCTTCGCCCCTGGACCCCCACCAAGGGCTTAAAGGTGGCCCCTGGACCCCAACCACTTAAAGGTATAGTGGTCTGGCGGAAAGAATAGCCTAGTACATTAAAACTATTTGGAATCTTTGCATTTGATGATGCATTGTGAACCAAACTATATCCATCCTGAGACATAATTTTTCACCCAGAGATATGCTAAAACCTCAGAGCTTCCGGAGGCTTCGCCCCCTGGGCCCCCACCGGGACATTACCCCTGGACCCCACCAGGGGCCCTAGGGCGGGCCTGTGGACCCCACCTGCTAAAGCTCGCGCTACGCGCGAAAATTCTTTGCCCCCCAACATTTTCTTTTGCCCTCCATTTGCCCCCCACTTTTAAAATCCTGGTGCCGCCACTGGTAACAGAAGAACGTTGGAGCCCTGCAGTAGTTCCATAAGACGTTTGTTGGCAATATGATGGCAGGTAGGTTTGTCTTCGAGTAGCCTACTAAGGCTCTTGGCCTACAATAATTGCCACCCATCCAACGGTCACGTGCTCTTGAGGCTTGACGGACTGAGGCGCTTTCGGGAGTGGACTTCGTTAACAACGCCACTTACTTTTTTGCAATATTCTAGCTGGCATCTTTTATACTAGGCCCTACCCAGTGGCGAGTACTCATGAGTCATGTGTACTGAGACTGAGTTGGGCTAATTGGGGTTTAACCCTTCCTCCGGGATCAGCTGTTGGTCAGAATTTTGAAGTTGTTCATGATATAGGTTTAAAAGCATGGTCTGCATGGTGACCAAATTTGATGCTTTCAAAATGAGCAGAAAAATTTTCTGTGTTAGGCAGTGAAAACCCCATCTCAATAGCATCTTGCATTCGGAAGATACAAATTTTTGAAGAAATACTACATTTTCAGTTTCCCTAGTGCATGACGGGAAATCTGTGATGTCATCTGGGCAAATGGATTTGATGTAGCTTTTGTATTTCTTTATAATGTTGATATCACTATATTGAATATTCCATAACTTTATTTGCTGTACCATAAGTATGGAACAGTTTTTCACTATATCTACACGGAAAAGCATCTAAACATTCCAACGGTATCAAATTTCAAGGACAAACAAGATAGCCAATTGTAAAGAATAACAAAAGGAATCTGAGGCAATTTGCCCACCTTGGATCACGTTTTGTGACCTTGAGGAAACTTGGAGGTATTTCTTATTAAAAGTAACCAATCTTTAGGAAGAGATATCTTGAGTTAGGAATGGAGTTTTGATATGGGGTTTAGATTACATGTAATGAAAAATTTTTATCTTTCATATAAGACCCCTACAAAATGCCACCAGACAATGCATTTAAGCTATTCTTTTTCAAAAACAATAGAAGGGGTTATAAGGCACAGAACGGTCATTTTCGGCGATCTTAAATGAATTTTTTATTTTGAAATTTACCTTGTGGGAAGAACGCTAACTAACGGTGGCACCCTAAACTGGTGTCTCAAGATTCCAACCCACATGGACCCGGCCGCCGCCCCCAACGAAATATCCTGGGGTAGCAGTTATATTGATGTCTTTCCAGCACCAATTTAACTGACCAAATAAACACATTTACCACTCAATGGGTATGTGTTTATGAGCCTTTGGAATACAAGGGGAATGAAAAGGCCTATATAGAATGTTATTATAATATGCCCCTTAACCAAAGAAATTATCTTCACGGACTACCCTCCCCTCCCCCAACGTATACTCCCCAGTGGCACCTAACTCCGTCTCCCTCACGCCGACCACCAAAATCGGACGGTAAATACGCTGAAAATGACTCACTGAATTATATACTGAACTCAGAATAAATTGACCAGTCTACCGTATTAAGTAACGCCCTAGGTATTGTCTTTCGTATTGTCCCAATATCACTGACCACGGGTAAACTCTTTCCACTCCTTGTCGGACAGGACCACACGGCAATTAGTCAATTGTCTAACATAACTAACCCACTCAAACAACCTTAGCATACATTTGCAGTATCAGGTATACGCAGCCTCGCTGTTACATGGCTGTTTTAATTTCAGGTCAATATCTCGTTCACTCCTTTAAGATAAAGTAACACGGTAACGTTACTGCAATTAAACTTACCCACACAGATGCATACATTATAACAGCTCCACACTTCGTGATATTCCGGTATTCAAAACTACTTTGACGGATATTATTCCACAGTATCGAGAACCTCAGCAGTAACCATGCACCCACCTCTCTCACACCTAGACGGGTGGTAAACTAGTACAAACAACACGTTGCGTTAGACTTCTATTCCATGCTTCCTAATTCCACTGAATCCATACAGTGTCCCGACCACTGGCTAACTTACCACAAAACGTTAGACACAGGTTTTAAGTCGAGTCAATAGTGTCAAGACCTCTCATGCGTAACCACTTGTTCTGTTTGAGCATAGTGTTTGCACTTCGGTGTTCCTGAATACTCCGAGCACAGTTCATCAAACACCTACGGTTACTGTTTGTATTAAGATTGGACGAAAAAGCTAGGTTTGGATTGACTCCACAGAACGTGCAAGCGAAGAAAAGATTTATCCTTAGTACTAATTATTACTATAAACCCATCCTGAAAGGACTCGGTGAACCGTTGGGATAGGCATTCGACGATCCAAAAAAGACCTTGCAATTAAGCACATTTTTCGTCAGGTTTCTTTCTCCATTAAAATCTTACATACAAGTTCATTGTTAAACCAAGTTAATGCATGACTCACAAACCAAATAACTTTGGGTGTAAGTGCAGGAGTTACCATTCGCTTTACTCATCATCTGCACTTTGAAAGGGCGATCCTCGCATAGATGTTGACAGAACCGATCGACTTCATTTATCGATGGACTTGGATGAAAATTAAATGTTAAAACATTTTGCTTTTCCCCAAAAACATTCTTCCACGTTCCTATAAGTAATTGTAAACCAACGAAATCTTTCCACATTGAACTATAGACCTCAACTTCACTGCTAAGGAGTAAGGATTTGTCAAACAGTATCTGCCCAAACCGCCAAAGGAATTTTGATTGAACTTTTGGGTCAATTGAAAAGGCGACATTCCCGATCAAGTTGACGAACCTGGATAAAATCTTAAACAACAAATGATCTGACAGTTATTTTACAATCAAAGTCCTCGGGGAGAGTATGCGGGCTTCGATAGACGGCTCATAACTTGAGAATGGAAGGACTTCTCTTGTTATCCACCTGATGTGGCATATAAATGTATACATTTTGTGATGTTGACAGTGTCTTTTGGATAGCACGACTGGGAAGATCTTAACCACAAGAGAGATCGACTCTCAGAGGGTATCGATGGATTCATAAATCTTCTACAACGTAAAGAAATTGGATAGTTCATGACTGAAAATGAGCCAGTGTCATGCATCGGATACCCCGACTCCAAACAATGTGAAATGCCTAAGCGTACAGTAAGTGAATCGGCCTCAGAAAAGAGCTTTTACCGCAGGGTGCTCGTTCTCCGCTGTACACTAACTATATTATCGAGTAGGTGTTAAAAGTGACGGGTGCCAACTGCTATCCCAAGCTTTGACCGCCGTAAAGAGGAAGTGGCACCAGAAGCAATGCATCTTAACAACCGGTGTGTCGACGGAGAATTCGATTCCCGGTACTTGGTCAAAGAAATGTGATCTAATGTTAAGCTACGTATTTCCTTATAAAGCCTTACATTAAGCGGTCAAGGACCAGGCGACAGTAAATCCCACTTTTGGCTCTTGGTCCCGTGGATTTTGGGAGAACCAGGGGCCATTTTCGCAGGACCAGGAGCCATTGTCTGACGGAAATCTTCATCCCCGATCGAATTGTACAAGGTTTTTTTTTTAAACACACATCGCTCCCCCCTCACTAACAGTTAGTAGTTTGCTATATTGTCGATACATTGAATGTTTCATATAGTGGGGAACGTACGAGGACTTCAGGTCCGTACTCGTGGAAGTTTACTGGGGTTTCAACATTTTGTTGTCTGAATGCTCGGTCGCCGGTACGCAGTAGTGATTTCGTGGTGATATAATATGATAGAGTTTGGGTGTAACAAATCGCGAAGATCGGACAGCGGCTTATGTTTTGAAATATATCGATGAGAGAAAATGATTTCGGTTGCGCAGTAGAAAATGACCAGACGCACCAAACGAAAATAAGGTGTCGCCTGGCTGTAAATTCTGAAGGCATACCAGACGCAAAGTCGCAAAGACAATAGGGTAAAAAGCGCACAACGCTTGGTTATGGCAAACGCTTTTAAGACTGCAGAGTAATGGAAACTTGATTGAAGTGGAAACAAACCAAAAAGAGGTTTTATTGTGTCCCAAATGCCTCTCGAGAGCATTCTCTACATAGGCTGAAACTTAAAGTTAATGAAATAGCTGCTACAGAATACCCGTTTCCTTGCTTCCGATTATGAGATGAAGCACGCATGGAGTGGGAAGGTTTATCGTTATTGCTGTTGCCCTACGAATTCTTAATGAAGTCCTTAATAATAATATAGGCCTAAAGGTACCCTTACTCAAAATCCATATCTGGCTTTATATCTGGAATTATCTGGTTGATTAAAGACTTTATATGGCCATATAAAGCCATATATAACTTGATTAAAACACAACCCAGATATGCATATTAAGTTTGATATGGCCATATAAAGCCAGATATAACTTGATATAATCGTGATCCTGATATATGTATATAAAGTTTGATATGGCCATATAAAGCCAGATATAACTTGATTAAACTGTGATCCAGATATGTATAAAAAGTTTGATATGGCCATATAAAGCCAGATATAACTTGATAAAATGGTGATCCAGATATGTATATAATGTTTGATATGGCCATATAAAGCCAGATATTACTTGATTAAAACATAACCCAGATATGCATATTAAGTTTGATATGGCCATATAAAGCCAGATATAACTTGATATAACCGTGATCCAGATATGTATATGAAGTTTGATATGGCCATATAAAGCCAGATATAACTTGATAAAATGGTGATCCAGATATGTATATAAAGTTTGATATGGCCATATAAAGCCAGATATAACTTGATATAATCATGATCCAGATATGTATATAAAGTTTGATATGGCCATATAAAGCCAGATATAACTTGATATAATCATGATCCAGATATGTATATAAAGTTTGATATGGCCATATAAAGCCAGATATAACTTGATAAAACTGTGATCCAGATATGTATATTAAGTTTGATATGGCCATATAAAGCCAGATATAACTTGATTAAAACATAACCCAGATTTGCATATTAAGTTTGATATGGCCATATAAAGCCAGATATAACTTGATATAATCGTGATCCTGATATGTATACAAAGTTTGATATGGCCATATAAAGCCAGATATAACTTGATAAAACTGTGATCCAGATATGTATATTAAGTTTGATATGGCCATGTAAAGCCAGATATAACTTGATATAATCATGATCCAGATATGTATATAAAGTTTGATATGGCCATATAAAGCCAGATATAACTTGATATAATCGTGATCCAGATATGTATATAAAGTTTGATATGGGCATATCAAGCCAGATATAACTTGATACAATGCAATTCCAGATATGCAAATAAAGTTTTATATGGACATATCAAGCCAGATATAACTTGATATGCTAGATATGCAAATGAGCATTTTGTTAGTTTGTTTTATTATTTATTTGATTTGATTCTTGGATTATGCTTGTTACAAACTAAGACATGTTTTGGATACAGCATCACCTTCCCAGACATTGCAGTTATTTAGTGGCTACACTTCTGTTAATACCGCAGTGTTCTAAGTGAACTTAGGCAAATAATTTGCATATTTGGGCGGAGCTTGAATCTAAACCTACATTTTTCATGATTTAGGAAGTTGAAAGTAAAATATGCACCACGCAGTAAACAAAATTTAGAGTCAAATACGTAATAAAGTTTAAAATAAGAATCCCATATCACTGTGATTACATAAAGTAGGAAATTTCAATGCATTTTTCTGTTCACTGTTATGAAATAAGTTGAATTTATGTACTTAAGTCAATTCAACCTAATACTTACATTAAATTCTAATTCATGGAGCACTTAAACATTGTTTTCCGGTGTTCAAAGTACTTAACTGACGCAGGAGTTCCGTGATCACGACGGCGGAGCTCCCAGGGTGGGACCTGTTCTATTCAGCCAGTCTAGAACGGGACCATTGTCAGGTGGTGTCAGTTAAGTCAAAGTTTGTCCCTTGGGGACGTTGTTACTCCTTCGGGGAGCAGAACTCCTTCGGGAGTATTGTTTGGTTTTCGCCCCTGGCTCTACGCCAGAGAGTCAGGGGACTTTTGGAAAAAAAGCTGGTGTTCAAAGTCTCCATGTTGTTGGTGTTCGGTTTTTTGGTTGTTGGCCATATGTAAGTGATCCTTTCGCCGGTCTGGCCGTGTCCGTTTTTAGCACGTAAAAAGTCTCCATGAGGAGTGTGGACTATAAGTCCTAACTATGATTCATAACAGAGCAGATCTGTGCCATATAAAGGCTTGATCCAGATAGAACGTTATCTGGCCATATATGGTTTAGATCTGGTTCTGGTTTAGATCTGTGATATATCTGCCTAACTTTTATCCGATCTGATATAAATTCCATATCTGGTGCAGATATGGGCCAGATATAAATTTCCATATATGGGCCAGATATGGGCCATATAAAGAGTGAGCCATATAAAGTTTTATATGGGTCATATATGGCACAGATATGGGCCAGATATAAATCTCTTTATATGTGGCATATATGGATTTTCCATATATGGGCCAGAAATGGAGTAGCCATATATGGGGCATATCTGGGCCATATAAAAGTGAAACTTTACCTGGGCCATATATGGCCATATATGGCCTTTATATTATATCAAGTTATATCTGCCCAATTCTTGTACAAGCCAGATATGAATTCCATATCTGGCCCAGATATGGGCCAGATATGAAATCCCATATCTGGGCCATATATGGATTTTGAGTAAGGGTATAGGTGTGCGCTATGGAGTCAGGCAATCAGTAGGTCAATTCAAGTTGAGATTGTCACCAAACGACCATCAAGCTACAACCATAAGCACTGTAAATGCAGATTTTTTTTTAATCGGGGGGTGGGGAGGAAGACTTCAGTTTTGACAAAAGCCGAGTGTAGCGACCTATAAGGGACCGTTTGGCAACTTCGTTTCTTTGTTCAACTTGGTTGTTCTTGGACGGGGCGCGCGAAATGCGTCATAATCCTGGACTGGGAGCGGAATATGGAGACCTATGGACAGAATAAAAGCTTTGAGAAACATGTAAAACCTCGAATGCGCCCCCTGCAAACAGGCTTAACTGTTGGGTCCCATAATCGTGATCGTTCCGTTCGTATTCTAATGACAAAACGAAACAAAACATGATGGGGTTGGCTAAGTTACGGTTACTGTATTTTTCTCTATAATATATGTTTTCTTAACTTTTTTATCGTCAGCTCGATGAATTTATGCAACATAGGCTAATTAGTAAACCTTGGTTAAGTGCAGCATAACCCACTTGTCCCTTATGGGTATAATTTGAACGTTCTCATGGCAACCAGCACTGCCAGCTATATAGTACCCTTCCAAAACGAGTCATAAGCTAATTTCGAGGGCTGGTGAATGTAAGTTTAAAATAAAATAAAATATAATGCAACCGTATATGTAATCAAAGACTAGCTGCAGGACTCGGGAGTCAGACGGAGAATGACCATCATCACCATCACCATCCACAACATCATCGTCGTCAACATCGTCATCGTCGTCGTCGTCGTCGTCGCCATCATCATCATCATCATCATCAGTGCAAAAGATTTACTGAACAAGTCATATAGTACTACCAGAGAAAACAGCATATGTAGCAGTTTGCATAATCGCCAAAGTTTTTAGTTTTCATGATAAATACAGCCTTTGTGGGGAAATGTAGTTGTATTAAGCTACTTCACGCTTGAACGATTTCAGGTTGACAGGCAGGGAGGATAACCACCAGTAAGCTGTATGGGTGTTGCAAAACTATTTGTCTTTTTGTCCCGGAGAACTTAAAAGCTCTCTTCCAACTATTACCCTCCCTATAATAAAACATCAACATTGCATTACATATTATCTCCCTATAAATAGACAAGAGGACGCTTTGGCTTATCATTTCCCAGTCCTGGAGTCAGGAAGCGGCTTTTTAAGGGTGGCGATTAAACTCAAAACCTTTTAAATATAAATGTTTGTTTTTTTTTATGAAAAACTAGATCAATATTATCACCTACATTAGAAGCTAATACATCAATGTGACGTTTCAACAAAGATGATTCCAATTGATCTGTGTGCACAGGCAGTCATCACCTTGGCGCTGTCCAGGCTGTAAAGGACACTGAAAAACGTTTTGCATCGAAGAGCCATCATTTTGATATGGAGAATAACGTTTGAATGTAAATTAAAATGAACAGAGAGATGTTACAGAAAAGCTCCCTGATATAATGACTTCTTAAATATTTGAAGTGTTTTGTGTTGGCAAACCTTGTACTCACCCATCTTATTTGTCTCAATGTTACTGTCTGTTTGTTATCTTCTCTTAGGCAGCTTGTATGAAATAATTGGTTCGAAGTCCACCATGAACTCACTAGACCTACCAAGGAGACCATTATTCATCCTCCGCATTCATACCTTTCCTGAATCATCATGGACCAGCCAGAAGAAAGACTATTGTGAAAAGTGCCGGTCAAACTGTGATTTTTGAAAAATTGTTGCTGATAAAATTTATGGAAACCGTGACCTCACTAACCAGGCGTCGGGACGGGCCCGTGAGCCCCGAAGCATTGAGTTGTAGCATATGCTACAAAGCATCGCGACCATGGTCTAACTGTTGTCAAGAAGGATTGAGGTATGGAAATGGGAAAATCTATGGAAAGGGATCTATGAGAATAGGGTGCACTCCCTGCCATTGAAATATTTTTATTTAACACTTTTTTTTTCAAAAGTCCCCTCGACTCCCTGGCAAAGAGCCGAGGGGCGAAACGAAACGTTACTCGTGGGTCATTCAATGTTTCGGTTAGCAAACAGCTCACAGGAACCGGGACCGGTTCCACTTGAGAACTTGAAGATAGCGCCTGTACTGTCATCAGGGGCGGATTTAGGGGGGCCCAGGGGGCCCGGGCCCCCCCTTCCAAAAAATTTTGAAAGTTTTTTCAACTTCGTAAAACAAAGGACAAGGCCCTATTTCAATGAAATAGGCCTATGAGATGTGTCAGAGTGAAACTCAAACTTGTTCATCATTTTCTACCTCAGAAAATAAGTGTTATGTTAATAACTCTGCTACTGACTTTCAGCTGATAACATTTTGGCTTATATTGGCCTCAGTAACTTTCTCTGGGCATTGCAAGGAGTTACTCATGAGCGCTGTATTAATGGATTGCTAACTTCAGTCTTTTACCAGCCAGGCCCACAGCATTGGGAGCACTGCTTCTACTTTCAAGGGAATTTCAGAATTCTTTAATATTTAGACGAATATTTTCGACAACATCAGGCTTTTAATTATAACTTGCTGCAATATTACCCTGTAGTACGTGTCTTATTTGAGCCTTGTAATTTATTTTGATGAAATGCACTGTGAATTTAGAGTAAAATTTAAAATTCATTAAATTATGAACATTTTCCAGCGATATATGATCAGTTCAAAAATAGGCTAAAAACATCACCATTTTGCATCTAAGCAATCTTAAATTAACAAAAATTTCTCAAAGGGGAGGGGAAACCCCTCCCCTTAGACCCCTCCCCAGAAAAGCATCTTTCACCCAACCAAAAATTAAAATTCACTGAATTATGAACACTTTCCAGCCATATAAGATCAGTTCAAAAAATGCACCACAGACATCACCATTTTGCATCTGAGCAGCCTTAAATTAACAAAAATTGGACACCCCCTCCCCTTAGACCCCTCCCCCAGGACGGCGATTACTCATCACATGCTTTGCCGCCTGTCAAAATACCGTTGCCCTGCCCCCTGGACACACCCCTTCTCCTTAGATCCCTCCCCGAGATCGGACTTTTATGCAAACCACTATGACCTGGGCCCCCCCCCTTTTGCCAAATCCTGGATCCGCCACTGGTCATAGTAGGATTATGCCAACTTGATGATAAATATCATGCAGTTTTATACTGTTTTTCATGACCTATTGATATTATTTAAAAATTCAATAATGAACATAATTCCTAATATAGCCTTTCACCATTAATTACTCTTTCTTCAGGTATTCAGTTTTTCGATACATATCCCCGAAAGGTGACGTAAATTCTTGCCGTTAAAATATCACTACACTTTGAACCTAATTATGTCTAGAACAGTGATTCTCGCCTAAATTTGAGCAGGTCGAACTGGCTTTATGTTTCATCTTCGGCCAGGAAGGGCTTAACAGAGTCGTGGAAAAGTAGAAGAATTTATGTCAATTTGTATTATGAATTATGCGTTTTACTTCTTCAGGCACGAATCCACAAGTCCCCGGGGTAGTCCTACTTTAGGTGCATTTATGTGATGTCTTGCATTCCCTTTGGCGTTAGTGGCGTAGCCACTGGAAAGCATTCGAGGCCTCCCCCTATGCTCCGTACGTGGGTTGAAAATGTGCAAACAATTCACGTATTCACTCAGTTTTGATGGAGATAATGGGGAGTACACAGGGGTGGTTTCCAGTCCTTAAAATTCATCAGTTCTAAAAATTTGTAATTCACAAAAGTTGGTGTTTGCCTTTGAATATTGCCAGAACGCGTTAAAGACTGTATCGTATCAATTAATTTTTCATGGGGCGGGTCCTAAAAAATGGCATCTTGCAGAACCACAGAAGACCTTAGCTCCACCATGGTTAAGGCTAAAGTCAGAAAATTTCAGAAAATTTTACATACCAAAACCAATTATAGATTGTAGGAAATGGTACTCTAAATCACAATATGTCACTTCAGTTCCTTGTCTACATTCACGATGGTCATAGCACTTCTTCTTCTACCATGCACGGTGTGGGTAAACGTTTTGGATTCAATATACGCCCTATATTACAGAAAGTCCTCACCTAGAAGCACATTTTTCACTAAAACTCCTGTATATCATGGTGGGCTCCAGTAAGGTGAAGGAGACGTGAAATCGGTTCATGGTGAGCAGTTCGGGAGATTCTGCTGATGGGAGATTCTTGTTTTTCCCCGATCGGGAGAAAAATTGGTAATGGGAGCAGCCATATTGCCTATTTTACCCACAATTCCAGGCATTCTTTGTGTGCATTGTCAGTAAGGAATGGGTTTGGAACCCCGGTTTGCAAAATTTGTCGGTCTAATGTAATGGCATTGAATGTATATTCAGTCGGTAGGTGTGTTGTCATAGCTACCTAAAAGCAAAGTCCTTTTGGAGAAAAACGCAACTTTTTGTGTGGTTTTGCTTGCTACACCTCACCTTTGTTAGGCTAGGAAGCCTATACAATGTCTTGGTAAGTTCCCCCATTCGGGACAATTTTAATTGGTTTTCCCTCAAAAGGGAGAATCTCCCGGAGTGGTGAGGGAAGGAGTGCTGTAAACCTAAATCTGTCACTGGTCTAAGATATTAAAGAACATAAACCATAGTGGTCGTCACCAGAACTTAGCATTAGATTGAACCAGTTGAGAATGATCAGAATGAGAGTTAGTGTAAAATTAGCAAATTTCCAACTGCTCTCTTTTCCATATCGAAGCGAAACGGATAAAAAATGTAGGGAACAAAGCTTGCGGAAAACTTTTGCAGTGTTGGGACTGAGATCAGCCTGATTATGAGTAGCCTACTCTGATATCTTGTTAATGCCGAATGTCTTTATTGAAAACATGAATTTTCCGTAATGCATCCTACGAAAAATAAAACTAGCCTCCTGGACACCCCCTGCATGACAATCGTCTGCTAGTGGAAAATACTTGTTTGAGGCTGCCTTACACTATACCCAATCATGGAAAGAAACTGGAAAATGTAGGTCCCACCCCCCCCCCCACACACACACACACTCTTTATGATGTTTTAAAAGTTGGAATCGCATGGATAAAGGAGAAGCAAATTGAATAAGTGTTTATAAACTGAAATATTTCAACGTATATCACCTATTGCGACCTTTCACACAAGTAGAAACTTTTACTAATACTAAAGCACAGAGACGACCTGTGGGAAAAGAAAGCTTGGGGTAGGTACACCAGGGCCCCTGCCCGGTTGGGAGGGAGGAGGATGCGCGACCTTTGTACTTAATTCACTTTCACACATTCCCCATCGGATCGGGTCCTTGCCACTTAATGTTGGCCTGCCCTTCCTACAAATATGCTATTACCACAGCAACGAGGCTGGTGAAATTCGCAGGATGAGGTAAGTACTCCAGGGACTCTACCTGAAGAACGTGGAAGATTTCATATCCTCTTGGCCAAGATAAGATTTTTCTCCCTAATGTTGGCCCAGCCCTTATATACCGCCTTGCACAAGTCCAGCAGTAGCGAATCTATTGTGAGGCATGCAAACTCAAGCGTCATAGGTTTCTCTGTATTCTTTGTTTTCCAAATATGAAGTCACGAATAAGCATTTTCAAACCAAAGTCTCGTAACCTACGTAAAGTATCTGTATGCTCTAGTAGGTCAAAATTTTACGTGATTTTCAGCCCGTCAATATTTCGTAAATTGGTTCGACTTCAAAGTGAGTAAAGGGTTTGACTTTCAGTGGGACGTCGGTTGAACTCGTCTATCCCTTAAGTCAGTAAGTAAGAGCCTACTCCAGTTGTAATGCTAATGGCATGGTCTTACGGGCCGGGGGGGGGGGCTGGGGGCGGCCGCCCCCACCCCAAATGTCAGAAACTTTACTAAATCGGGCAGATATTTTGTCTCAGTCAAGCGGAAAATTGGACAGTTATATCAGGTCTGAAGTCGGGCAAAAATCACCGCCCTCTCTGGGAAAAACGGTCCCGTACGGCCGTGGCAAATGGAGTGTATTGACTATTGCTGATTGAAAATCTGGTGTACATGGAAAAATTTTTAATTACATTTTGCAAAGATGGCCCAAGTTATTACGCACATGCTTTCGCTATTGGACCCGTGATACCATATGGCAACGCACAGGTGGGGTGGAGGGGAAGACTAACGGGACGCCCACAAACTGATACAGGGGCAATCTGACTCAAGTTGTGTAGATACGGTAGCTGTAATCATAATGAGACACATGCCTAAATTGGGGGAGGAGTGACAAAGGTAATTATTAATCATTGGGTTTCCCGTTTGAGACCATTAGCGGCTCGCCATAGCACTTGCCCCTGTCCCCCCCCCCCCTCAAGTTTGGAAAGCATGGTCTTCAATGTTCCAAAAAAAGTTCGAGATGGGTTAGGCCCTCCCTTTTCCTTGACTCAGTTTAAAATTAAAGAAGTGAATTACTTTCCAATGCAATGCGAAGGTTAAACATTAATAAAGTGCTTTCAAAACGACATATTTTCGGCGCGCTAAGCGCGTTTTCCTAGTTGCTGGTTCGCTACTTTGTGTACTTAAGACATCACAAACGGACCTACCATTAGTGCGGGCTAAGGTTATCGAAACAAATGATAATGCTGTGATATTTGTAATCTGATTAGCTGAGGCATCATAATGTCATTTACAGAGGGTAACGGTAATGCTGGAGTTAAATGCACATAATTTCGCAGACACTTCAGAGCTTTCGGGGTCATTAGATACACAACCCATTAGCCTTGTTGGCTAAATTGACGATCGAAGCTCTGCAGGGAGATAGCGTTTTTTGACGGTACACCCTCGGAACTTAACCTTTTCGTGGAACACATCAATACATTACACCGTACTCTTCAATTTACAGCCGAATCCTCACCCACCGAGGTCTCCTATCTAGACATCCTCATCTTTAAAGGAAATAGATTCGCAGAATAGGGAAACCTCGATACACGCACTTACACTAAACCCTGCGAAACTTTCCAATGATATCTATCACGTGAATCTGCACACACAGAAAGCTGTTTTAAAGTTTTCATTAAGGGAGAAACACTGCGCCATCTCCGACTCTGTAATAACCGCTCTGACTTTGATATTAAAGTCGCACAATTTAAACATAATTTACGAGAGCGGAATTACTCAGACAAGTTTATAGATTGCGCCACCTCTGCTATCAAATTTGAAAATCCCGCATCTCTACTTACTCCTAAGATTAAATCCACCGATCCACCTTTAGTATTTAAGTTCCTATATTCTCCTCATATCAAAACCAAGGACCTCCAAAGTTGCCTAGTAAAACATTGGCATTTTATCGAGAAACAAATGATCCCACGTTATCTAAGATCTTTCCGAAACCACCGCTCATTGCCTACAAACGGGCTAATAACCTGAGCGACTCTCTTATTAGAGCATCTTTCACTTCGGAAACATCACTTTTAAATCACACCGACATATCTCTGGTTGAGATCCTTGTAGAACTCATGCATGAATAATTTATCCCTTTTGACTTAATACAACTTTTAATGGCATCCACCGCCATTTTCTATCCTACCGGTGAGACCGGGTACTTATCTTCCACGGTCGAAACGCGTCTAGCAATAGCACAATCGCTATAGCTTACTACCTAGTATAGTCAACCCACTACATAAAACCAGACCTTACCCTTGGTTTCCTGAAAATTTACTCCTATACACCATGGGATTTCGATTGACTATTTTCACATCAAAAATATTCTATCCCGATATATCATTACTTTGGTCACGTCACTGAGTTCTGGAGAGCCGACCATTTTCCTTAATTCTGGGGCCACCCCTGGCCCCTCCCTACTGAGTAACCCAAAGCTTATAGCCTAAATAGTTTTCTGTGTAAGTCGGACGTTGTAATCCAAAATCTCATACGGTAGTAGTTTTTTGCATTTGTTGCACGGTATACAACAGGCAACTGACGACGGTAAGTTTGGCAATTCCAAACTTTGATGAATTTCCCAGGGAAGCCTCTGCTGAACTGTCTTCACCCCCCCCCCCCCCATTGCCTTAAGCAAACCGATGTGCACCTAAACATGTGATGACACCATCCAGTAGTATGAGCTTTTTGAAGTGTCTTAACACGGTATCTCAAATGAAAAAGAGTGCAGGACCTGGTGTAGCTTTCAAAGGCTGGAAAGTGGCAATCACTGACAATTTGGGCAAAAATTGTCATGGTACGCTACGAGCCAACCAGTCGGTGGCGCTCTGCTTACATAGTGTCATTATGGTTCCTTTTGAGAAATGGCTCACTAGAACAAATTTTTAAACCTAAAAATGTTCTGACTTGTAGCAAGTTGTTCATAATATCACATGCTCAAAAGACTACCACATGTTCGGTTTGTCACTAAAAGTTATTTTCATTTCTTCTGGAGATCCCAACTACCATTTCAGAAAATGATTTCACGAGTAGGCCAACTTACTGAGTATTGCCATTTCGTAATCCACTAGAAAACCAAAATTCGCTCCTTGAATTGAGCCAAAAGTCACTGAAACAATATTCTAAACAAAGAAAAATGAAAAGATATCAGATATAAAAGTTAATCAGAATGCAAAGTCAAAACAGACTTACTACAAGCCATGGGCGGCGATCACGGGGGGGGGGGGCAGGGGGACAGTCCCCCAATATTTTTAGTGGGGGACATAATATCAAATGCACCCCCCCGAATATTTAGAGGTATACAGAAAAAATAAATGTTGTAACACACATTTTTCGATGTGAATAATTGTGATATTAGCCTATTCATTGCAGCTGGGGAGATATTCAGATCAGAAATATGTAATCTGTGTCCTCTAGAATGCACCAAATCGCTTGGCTCCCACGGGGTTCGCCCCTGGATCCCAACAGGGGACCTATGGTGGGTCCCCTGTACCATCAGTGGCGTGTGTAGGAGGCCTTTTTGGCCATCGCTCCGCTCACTGATGCCGATTTTTTGAGTTCCTAAAAATACATAAATTTTTAACACAAATTTTACTTCGAAAGGTAGCGTATGTGGCACCAGATTGAATGTATAAGGACACCTAATTTTTCAAAAATTTTCAAAGACCACATTGGGCCATTGTCCCTCATCACGTATGCCAATTTTTTTGTTTAAGTTCTTAATAATACGCAAAGTTTTTAATACACATTTTACTTCAAAAGGTAGCATATGTGGCACCAGATTGCATGTAAGTAATCCTAATTTTTCAAAATTTTTCACATGGGAGGGGGACACAACATTGGGCCGTGGCCCCCATCACAGATGCCAATTTTTTTTATTTAGTTCCTAAAATACGTAGTTTTTAACATGAATTTTACTTTAAAAGGTAGCAAATGTGGTAGCAGATTGCATGTAAGGACATCTAATTTTTCAAAAATTTCCAAAAGGGGAGGGGGCACACCCCTCCTTTTAGACCCCTCCCCCAGAACGGCGATCACACAACATACTCCATGCTCCCCGTGAGAGAAATCCTGGCTACGTCACTGCCACGTACCCCTGGCCGGAGGCCCAAAGTGTTCGCCCTAGCAAGTTGTCCCCCCCCCCCCCACCCAATATTTTTAAAAGATCGCCGCCCCTGCTACAAGCCTGCGAGTTTGGAAAAAAAAGTTTTTTTTTTCAAATCTCCAAGCAGTGGCGTAGGTAGAGGGGAGGAGCACGGCGCCGATTGCCCCCGCACAAAGCTTCCAATGTCTCAGTCTATCGGAAATTATTTACAATGCAGGGTCTTCGATATGGAGGCAGGGGACCTACAGTTTTGTTTTTGACTTGGAGCTCTACTCTGATGGTCATATAAACTAGATGTAGGCCTCTTCCTAACCTCATAATCCTCCAGATCCTCAACAATTTTCCGGTGCTCTTCACTACTGTAGACCTTATGGACTGACGTCATACCGACGTCATTTTAGAGGGCAAACAATGAATCTGGCTTGATAAGACTTCTGGTAAACCTGCTAGGCTACTCACCACGTAGCCTTCGCAAGCATACGTAGACTGGGGCGGGTACCTAACCCTTTCAAAAACTGGCTTTTTGTATTTGTGTTAGTGTTAGTTGAAAACCCAATTTTTTCAAATTTTCCATGGTAAAAGCCCAACTTTTCCAAATTTTCCCAATATGACCTTGAACTTTTCGGCCCGCAAATTTTACTTTAAGCATCGTTTCGGCACTTTATCTACCTCGTCGAGGCTTCGGGTGGCTGTCCTCCCCCCGGTCGGGGAGCTTGGTCCCCCTGTCGGGCAATCCTGGCGAAACCCGTGAGTGTAAGTTGTAATACTACGGGCTTACGATGCAGTTACGGCGCACTTTCTATTCTGGGACGTCATATGCATAAGGTGAAGCCTATCACACTCTTACTGCTGTCTGTACAACTCTAGTGGAATTTTACTCACCATCACTTTCTGTACGACAGCTTGAGTAGAATAATTGTCATCTCACCACGGTCTTTCTCAACCAGCTACCGTACCACCCTCATCAATTAGAGACATCGTATGGGTGCTATAATTTAAAAAAATCTTTGTGACAGCTGCCCATTGCTCATAGAATGACATTTGCAGAAAGTTGAAAGCTGCATTAGAATACCTAGTCATTTTTTTCTTTAAAAATGACTGTTTTCCGGGAGTTGCCACTGGACCCCTGGGCTGACTGCCGTGGACCCCATTAGCACTTTAGTTACCCTGGATCGCACGCTGGCTATGGAAGAATCTATTATTCCAACATTGCCTTTGCACTGATTTGCAATGAAAATTGTTTATCCATATGTTCGCAATCATGCTGGGCTAAAATGTTTCATTAGCACCTTAAATTTCTTCTAGAGGATGTAAGATTTCTTCTCTAGAAATGGTCCAGAATAGCCGCAGAGCATAGGCGTAGGAAGCGTGGGGCTGGGGGAACCCTCCAGTCAAAAATGTGGGGGGGCTGAAGTATGCTTCCGCCCCCTCCCCCCAAGATCCAAGGGCAAAACCCTTTATTTGTCTCTTCTGTAAGAAATGTCAAAAAATTGCAATAATTTTCCTTAAAGTTTGTCCAAAATGTTGAACCAAATTGGATCTGAGGACCCTAAAATACCCAGAAATTTTCCAAAGGGGAGGGGGACCCCTCCTCTTACACCCCTCCCCCAGGACGGCGATCCCAAACAAGGTTCACCCCTCCCCAGTCTCGAAAAGCTTCCTACGCCTATGCCCCACAGCATTTTAATTCAAAAGAACAGAAATCATCAGAGAGGACCACGGCCTCTGGTTTCGCGCATATTCGGAGACCTGCGTCTACTCCGATCCGAGCCACAATTTTGTGACTTGAAGCTCTGAAATAAGAGTCACTGGCAGTACTATTGTACGTCATTACACACAACATGGTCCTTTTCATACAAAATTCAGAAACCTACCCATGTACAGGGATTCGCAATTCCGAATAAGATTTTCTTCCTACTTCACGTGAGCCTAATATAAATAGATGTCTCATAAGTACTGGTGTCTGTAGGAAACCTTTGTTGGAACTTCCTCGTTATAACATCCTGTGGGATACCTTGAGTAAATTATTATTTCCAAAACCCTCCCACTATTCACTTTCCCCACCAGTTACCACCACCCCCATCAAATTGAATGACAGTTACTATCTTAAATTTCCGACCATCATAAGAAACGATTAATATAAGATTAGCATTCTAATTACACGTGGGGTGGCAGGATTCCGATTTTCTTTAGAAAATGTCCAGATTGGCGACAAAAGCCATCAAATTTAAGAAAAATTCTCTGGAAGGGCCTTTAGTTCCCAGCCTCCGGGTTCGCCCCTTCGGCGCTAGCGGCGGGTTAAAAGCTTCGCCGGCCATACCTTACGAAGATGCAGACTCCAATGAATTTGCTTCCCTGGCATTTTTACTGCGGACTCCCATGGCCATGTCTATGTAAGAATTATAACGACAATAAACTTTGGAAAGTATAATGCCTATAACTCTCAAACTTTGATTATTCATATAAAATTATACTGTAATATGTAATTTCGAAAGTACCTTGTTTTTCACAGTAATAAAAATACTTGAGGGGGAATTTGTTCCATGACCTACAAAAATGAATCATGAAAGAAACAAAGGGCCTGGGGAAAGTAGGACAACTTTTTATGTAAGAGATAATTCTGCATTTACAAAAAAGAAAGAAAAACAATATGCTACAGCCTACAATAAAATGTCACAAACAACGCTGTTGTCTTTGGCAGGTTTGCCCATACCCGTTTTAAAATATTTTTTCGGGATTACTTTATGTAGAACATCTTTTGTGTGCTTCTTGCAAAGTCTTCCATTATCATTGTAACCTCCCCCAGCTGAAGCCCCTTCATCATAAAACTGACCTGTTACTCCAAATAAGGCTATTCAAATGGTCCGAATATGAATTTTGAGAACAGTTTAGTGCACATCCAATGAATTTTAAGATAGCCGAATGTTTCATTATATAGTAAGTTTAATTCTTTATATACCTCAGGACTTCCGTGCATGGGCTTTCCCCTCGACTCTTCCAGGGACCCTACGACGTGGCCCCTGGACCACACGCCTTCAAGGGAGTGTTCATCCAAGGTTTGCCCCATACGATTTCAGACATCAAATCCCGCCCCTGGTCGCACTAGTTCGTATTAGTTGACACTCATACATGCGAAATCAAACGGAAAGTTCTCTTTATATGTTGTCCTTTTTTAATGTTTAATAGGTATATAACCTTCACCTCAGATGCCCATAAGTGCACGAGAAATAGGGCTGGAACTTTTTTCAGCAATATTAGGGACACAATAATTACTCAATTTTACAAGCAATTTTTTCATATAACTCATTTTGATCCATGTTGATCTGAACCTGCTACCGAAATGTTCCGAATAAAATTGATTTCAGTGTAATTTCACCATGAGAACCATGCCTGAAACTGAAAAGAGCATATAGGCCTATTTTGCCCGCCCAAATAAGAAAATTTCTGCCCAATGGAACGGTGTAGGGCTATATCCCCAAGTCCCTCTCCCCCTCACACACCACACCCACACCCACACCCACACACCCACACACACACAGGCGTATGAGGTAGGGGGTACTGTCCCCGCCCCTCCCCATTTTTGGACAAACCCAAACTTCGGGTAAAATATGTAAAAAAAAAAGCCTGCCATTTGTTCTAAATTGGCTCAGAAATTCGGGCAAAAACCTTGCCCCCCCCCCCCTTCCCAGTTGAAATGGTCACATACGCTTTATGCCCACACACACCTATGTCTATGCTCATCTCGATACTAGGTGGCTTGCTGAACTTTGGGCGACAAGATTTTCGATCGAGGGGCTGTTTGTCAGGTCATGTTTCTTCGGGCCACTTGACTTTGGCAACATGTAATGATTTTAACAACTCAAAAAATTTCCTCCAAACAGAACCACAAATTTCCCAAATTTTTTAAAAATTACACAGTACAGATTAAGTAATAATAGTGAGCTCAAGAAATGAAACATAATTGTTTCATATATTAGATTTGAGTTTTAACAGTAATTCTTTTTCTCAAAATTCGGCCAGCAATCAAAGATACTGGTCGAAAAGTGGAAACTCTTCAACTAGGCACGCGCATTATGGTCACCTTGTACGTAGCTACAGCTCATACATGTAATCTGCAGACGACAAATATCCGTACCATATCCTCACTAGCTGACTAGCAGTAGCATGCACACTGTGCACTGTGCATGCATGTAAGGCGGGCATAGGCCTATATCCTACAGTAACAAGCGGGAAACGCAAAATGCACGACGAAGGACATTGGGGTTTGAACAAGTAACTTTAAAAGAGAAGTATGAAAACTTATGACAAAATGTGATATTAATGAGAGTGGACAATATCTTTTTGAAGTATCAAAGCATTGTAGGATCAGCGCAAACATTTTGAAACGTAAAGAGAGACTAGCATAGTTTACGGACATAGGCCTAGGCCTACTTGGCTAGGCCTAACGTTAGCCTGGGGCCTAGGTCCCTAACGGTAGGCCTAGCCTAGGCCAATCCAATAACATACTGACATAGGCCTAGGCCTCACTATTGTTAGACAACAGGTAGCACACCACAAGTTGAAGTGAAATCCCCGCGGAGGATATTAGTCCCATATGAATTTAACACCCTAACCTAGAAAAAATTTGCGGGCATAGTATAGCCTATAAGGCCTAGACCATGTTGCAAAGTGATGTGTTCATAGGGTCCAGATTGGAAAGTTTGCCCTGCGTGGGGGATTTATCCCCCGCACAACAATAGGCCTATGAATTTCGAAGTTGCCAGCCGCGCAAATTTTGACAACTGCAACCGCGCAAACTTGTTGGCAACAAGCATACAAGTTGCCTGGGAAAGGCGATTTCCTGCAATGTAGGAGGTGGTTTTGGCCAAAATTTTCTCAGTGCGCTCCGCGCCAACAGATGGTGGCGCTCCGCTTAGATAGTATCGGCCGCGCAATTCTCCTGGCGGTTATTAAAATCCCCCGCGCACCATCACAAGCTTTCCAATCTGGCATGGGGTGCCCTTCTACCGCACACTTTCTTTTAGGCTAGCCTAGCGCCAGTCTGTATTTCGTGCACTTCATTCTGAAGATCTTCGGCATTTTCCTTGTGTTTTCTATTGTTTTTCTTGGTGTATCTTCGGTGTGGGCCTGACATGGAATGCACTTTGGGGCTAGGGGGAATTCTGTTTCTGCTTCAGTCCTTCAAACAGTTCTCCTGTGGCAGGATGCACAGTTGTAGGCAGAGATGAAGCTATGGTGGGCGGGGCGGGGCGGTGACACCCAGCACTTGATATTCCCGCCCGGCACTCCAGGCAAACACACATCTCCCTGCCCACCACAAATCTACCGAGACCTAAAATTAGCCCTAAATTTACTCCCTAAACTCCCTAAAGTAAAATGAGGGAAAAATGAAAAATTGATGGCTGAAAAATGGGGTAGCCTAGATGCTATGGGGTGGGGTGAGGTGCTTTCCCCAGATCAGACAATTACCCGGCACTCAGATTTGGCTAGCAACATCCCTGGTTGTAGGTAGGCCCTACTACAACATTGTGCATTGCAACTAAGGTTGGGAGATATATTGAAAATTATCATTAGGGTAAGATGGGAGTCTACCCTGCAGTCAAGTAAAATTTGAAACAGATAGCAAATGCCACTAACCAGATTTCACTCCTGATGGCACCTGTGCATTGGTAATATTATTTGCAATTAAGGAGGCAACACTAACTTGGTTTATAAGAATCAGTGAGTACTGAACTTTATCTTTGAAACTTACAGTATTTCAGTGCTGATGTGATTTCCAGCTTTGGTTCAGCTGGCAACCAATTTTTTTTATGTGTTGCACCCAGGGGCCACTGTACATTTTCTTTCTCAGTGTGTACAGTACTGTATTGCCAGCATACCATGCTCTCATTTACAATAGGTGTAGAGGCAGTCAACTTTTTCCCTTACTGTACTCTGAATGTTTATTTCTTTTATATCGTGGAAGCACAATCGCAGTGGCACTGTGGCAGTGAACTTCCTATCTTGCACAATGACTTCATGTTTTGATGGAGTTGCAGTCCCAGTCACAACGAACACTGAGTCTTCTTTGTTTTTGGTAGAGTTACAGTGTATAAAGGGAAGTGAGAAGAAAATTCTAAAGGGACTGTTGATTGGAGAACAGGTTATCTTGTGTTATGTGTATGTTTTTAGTCCCCAGTCACAGTGGAAGTGAACTTTTGTTTTACAATGCCTGTAAAGTCACAGTGGAATGTGTTTGGAGGTACGATTGGTTCTGCAGTTGGATCAGAAGCGCCACTTACTCCTTAATGTTCTTAATACTTGCTTAGCCTGAGGTGTGAAGCATTGTTAGGCTAAGTACTGTATGTACACATGCTTTGCCATCAATTTTAAAATTCAAACTCAGATTATTCTTTCTTCAAAATGGATATAAAAGAGGTGTTGATTGCTATTTTCTTGATTGATCAACTAGTTATGTACAGTTTAATTTCTCTGTGATGAAATTGGAATTAGGTCACCATGTTGTTAAAGTGTTCTTACCTCTGAGCTGGTAAACACTATTGACTTACAAATAGTCAGTTACTTTAGTGACTATCACAGCCTGTCCTTAAGTTATATCCCTTTGATATGAAGCCCAGCTAAAATAAAATTGAAAAACTCCATAGGTACCCGTAAGCAATCGAAAATGATTTCAATGAATGACCACTCCTAATTCAAACACTTTGGAAATGGGGATTGGTAGAAGAATTAAGAAAAGTATAAAAATTCTGAACCTGGACAACAGTTCAGCACACCACACTTGATCAATCAACTCTCTAGCACACTTCTCATTTTATAACACTCGTGTTTTGAAATACATCCGTTTTATTATCATTGCCCTTCAAACCATGCACTGTACTGTAAAGTTGTTTTATTATTCTCTGTACAGGGTAAATCTGCCTCCTTCAGAGTGTTGGGTATGTGCCTGATCAACATTTACTGACAAAAATAATGTCGTCTATCAAGCGAAAGCGCATCCAACTTCCAAGCTCATCAGAATCAGAGCCAGAGAATGTAGAGACTCCTACCCCACAGAAGAAAAAGAGCAAGACTGCTTCAGTCAAACATCCCAAACCAGATTCCTTCCCAGAGAGTGACGATAGTGATGATGCACCCCTCAACTCCTTGAAGCAGAAGAAGAATTTAACAGAAAAGGGGGAGTGGGACAGTACAAAAAGCAGTGATGATTTTCACTTAAAACTATCAACAAACTCTTCAGGTGATGGAGAGGATCAAGAGATACGTAAAGAACAAGAGGAGGATGAAGAAGGGGAGAGCAAAGAAGAGGAGAAAGCAAGACAAGAAGATGATACAGATGGAATTAAAGAGAAAAAAGGATCAGAGGATCCGTCCAGGGAAAGTGGGGGTGATAGTGACAGGAGTGATCATGACAGTGATGAAAGAATCAAAAGACCAAATTTGAACTCAGATTTAGAGAATTCTAAAAGAGAAGAGGATGAAATACATGAGGGAAATTTGTCAGAGGATCACCAAAAGATAGACGCGAATGATCTTGACAAGGAAGAAAAGCTGGTAAAAGAGGGAGAGGGGGAAAAGGTAGGACACAATGAGGATGAGGACTGTTTGGACGACAGTCAGGAAATAAAGAGTGCAAATAATTCACAAGTTAGGAATCGTGGTCAGAGTAAGGACTCGCGTAAAAAGTCCAAAGTTCAGAAGGATGGCTCAGCAGATGGAGAAGAAGCAGAGGATGATGGTTCTGGTGATGAAGAGAGTGAAAATGAAGAAGAGCAAGATAGTCCGGAAGAAAGCAGTGTTTCTGAGCAGTCAGATGGTAATGCTGTACATATATACATTTTCTCATGCTTTTAGGGAATTAAAATCTTTTGTCTTTTTATGTACAGTGATGCATTATGTTTAAAATGAAGGAGTGTACACTGTCTGAGCTTGTTAAGAATGGGTTATTGTAGTGTATTCAAATATTAATATTTAGGACAAGACACTTGACAAAGTAGGTTGCTTCAAGTATAGTAGAACAGTGCAGAGTTTTTACATCAGGAATTTATTGTATACAGTAGTCAATTGGCTTGGACAAATCCCCGGCCCGACAGTCCCGGACATGTAACAAGTTACTCAGGCAACTGCATTGTTCAATATCATAGCACACAGGGCAAGTACAGTACCCTTGCGAAGTCTCCTCCACAAAGGAGTTTAAAGGCATATTAAAAGTGGACAAGTAGATATTCATGCAGACAAGTAGACTAAGGGAACAGCTTGTCCGATGGATAAGTAATGAAAAAAGAATTTGTCTGAGCCTGTAGTCAAGTTGAGTTATCAAAAGGGGGAATTCCCTCAGTATTAAATTCAAGAGGTTTTAACAGGGTACTAAAGACTTTAAATGGTGATGAGCAGTTGCCCCAGTCTGTGTGTGAAATTTTTTAACAGTGATATCGTACAAATCTAGTTTACAAGTATCTTTCAGAGTACTGATTGAGAATGTGTAACAAAGTGTTATATACCAAATATAGAGGAAGGGATTGTACTGCCTAGAATTCAGTGCCAAAAGCAGTGTCACATGACTAACAAGAACCACTCATGAATAAGAATGCTACTGTAGGTTTACAAATTCAAACTGGGATGACTGTATTTCTCCCTGAAGTGGGCTTTGAGTGAAAAGAGATGGCTAAAGCATAGTGCCTTATCGAAATAGCCTGAATTTATACTGAAATCATTTTGTGCTATGAATAACCCAGCTAATTTATGTACAGTGTGGAGTGAAGACAGGAAGTTTTGAGTCTTGGATTGTCTGGAGTGTACCATGAAGTGACACCAATAGGGAATTGGACCTTTCTTCGGAATAATTTTGGTGCATTTCTTCTGACTTAAGGTGAGGTCACATACATATCCAAAATGCAGAAAGTAGACAGTTTTGATAAAGCAGTGCAGCCTTACATTATGTGTAAACCTTATGCACATTATCACTGAATTATACCAAACAAGCACTTTTGGTGGAAAAAAATGAGCAAGATTTTCAAACTACCATCACAAAATAAAATAACTTTGTATCTTGCTTTTTCATTAGAAAGGAAGTTTTTTACAGTCATGTAATGAACTTGTCAAGATTGAATATTGTGTTTACAGGGCTGGAAAACTGTCTCTGTAGTGACAGGTTAATTTTTAGCTTGTGTTTGGGCATACAGTTTTTATTAAGGATGTGCACAAAGGCCAACATGACCTTCACATGTGATTATGTGGTTACCAAGGCCATTGCTAAAAACACAAAGTCCAGTTCCTCTTCCACCTTCATTTATTTGAGCCTCTTGTTGACTGACTGTATGTAGTCTCTCTGTATAATGTAGTCTCGCCTGTACAGTATAGCATACCTGATTTCCTTCTGTTATCTCTCACTCAGATTCTGAATACAAGCCAACAACAACATACAAGAAACAAAAGATGGAAAAGTCAAAAAAGGTGAGAAAGCTTGGAAACTGATTTTTTTTTTCATAGTCTGGGGTATGTTTCTTTATGAAGTCAGTTTTACCACCAGGTCAGAACACCTGGATGGAGAGACAGTGTGTAATCCTTTTCTAGACTTGATATCAGGGCTAGAAAAGATGATTATTTCCTGGGAAGAGAGTCAAATTTTCCTCAATTCCTGCCATACGTACATGTACATTAAAGGTGTAAATTTCCCTCCACTGACCAAAATTTTCCTCCATATGCCCAAATTTCCCAGGAAGGAGCCTCCCAGCCTCCCAACTTTTTCCACCCAGGCTTGATATGATGTCATAATAATCCCAGTTGCATGTTCAGAGTTAGTGCTGTGAATGCAACAGAGAGAGGCAAACTGGCATTTGACACAGTGAGAGTCAGCAGGTACAGCAGGAGTTTGAGGGTTTAATCCCATCAGCAGTGTTATTTGAAAAGACCTTTTACCAGGGCCCAAAATTTCTGAAAGTTTATTATGAGTCCATTGGGCATTTGATAGACTTATTCTAGAGCAAAAGACGTTTACTCAAGCTCACAAAGGTATAGGCTAGAATATTACGACACAGCTATAATTTTTTTTTTCTTTTTTGTATTAGCACATGTGCTTTTCAGTGAAAACTGACACCAGACCAACTGTGGTTTGAACAAGCCCTGAGCTAGCAGACTGTGTATTTGTTGAATGCTGCCCTCTGCAATGAAAAAAAATCCAATTTTAGAGGAAAAGTTTAATTGTTAACTACCTAATGTGAATTTGTAATTTACACACCTTTGTGTGCCCACTGTTTGTGGTTGCTTTGCATTGTAACGAAGGGTAACTTCCTTCCAAGGCCTGAACAATGATGTACCTGCCATAGCACCCTAGCCCTGAAGGCTGTTGGTAGATGACTCTGTCGCTAAATGTGAAGCGGCACTGTATGAGCCGAAATATTCAAATGTAGGCTTTCACGGTAAACCGATTATTACATTGATACCGGTTTTAACCAGTTTAGATTCGGTATGATTATTGCATGAGAAGAAAATCGAAATTATCGTAAAAATCAAAGTAATCGTTAAATAATTGAAAAAAATTGTGGAGAGGGTATTTTTATCATCTCTTGGACCCCAAAACTAAAGATTTTGTGACAGTTTGTAAGGCTAGACTGGGCCCCAATTTGGCGCTCATGTACAGGTCATATACAGTACACACTGTTTGGCGATGCTGCATTTGGTGCAATGGGTTACTTTTAACAAGTAAAGTATGTGGAGAAAAGAACCAATTATAATTGAATTTCGATTATTAGAGGTCCGATTATATCGATTGTCTTTTCTGGAAATATCGTGAAAGCCTATTCAGATGTTCCAAGTGGTGATGTCAAAATGATACCTATATGAATACAGTTTACAGTGCCAAGTAACACTGAATAGATCAAAACTGGTTCATGTCAAAATATGTAATTCAAATGATACAGTTATGTATATACAATGGACCTGTTATAGGATACTGCATGTTTGCTTCATGTATTGTTGGATAGCTGTTTTGTGGAATCACTTTGATATGTTTAAAGTGTCATGGCAGCCCCCATGACAACATCTAAGGGGGACAAGGTGGCAGTGGCTTAATGAGGTTGTGACATAAAGACCAGGTATCAAGCACCTTCGGTAGGTCAATGGGCCTGAATAGGTTGTGTCTTATGTGTAAGTGGTGATATATCGAAGAATAATTTAATGTTCAGATTTTGCATACAGTGCAGTTTTGAGATTTTATGTTCAGTCATTGTCCTAAGCAAAAAAAATCATTGAAAGCCAAAGAGTGATACATATGATAATTTGCACCAGTTGACATAATGTGTATAACAATTTGACTAGCTTGTGGTGTAAAATGAGATGCAACTTTAGATATCCTTCTCTGCATACGTTTTCCAGTATCACATTAACATCATGCTTTGGGAGTGACCTCTTTATAATCCAGTCGTGCACTGTACGTCTTTGCAAACTGCAACCAAGCTAGACATTCGTGACCAAGTTTTGAATCGTTATCATGATTTCAAGTTGTACAGTACAGCAGACCCCCATACACTATACTACTGATATTCTTTGGTTAGCCCCTACTGCCTTTGTGCTTGGTGCTCAGCATAAGTAATAGAGTAGGGAAAACAAGCCAGTGAGCCACAACTGGAAAAAAGGCCATGGTCATCTCGACTTGAACCAATTGGTTGGAAACTGGGACGTTAAACCTCATCTAACTAACTAATCTTTGGTTAGCCCACTCATATTGACCAGGTAGCTCTATGGTATTTGGAAACCCACCTACAGCTTCATGAACAGTCTCTGAACACTGATTGGTTGAATTTCTTAAAACCCCGACACTCCAGTCATGAAAACTGAACATGCAGTTTTCCTGACTGGCTTACACGACTTAAACCTGACCTAAAAATCACCATTCCATGTTGTTAGCCCATGTACATATCTCGAGTTTGACAATCACGATGGTCAATTGAGCTGAAATTGCAATGTCGTCGAGTGTGGGGTGGGCCTGTACTCCCCCTGTAGTGTTGACAGCTTAAAGGCAGACTTGTATCACCCAAGTAGACTTTAAGGTTTGGGGTAACTCAAATTCACAACTGATGACTGCATTTTATTTGACATGAAAAGACAGAAAATTCAAAGATGCCGTGTAACCCAACATGCATAGCATACAGAGAGTTCGAAGGTTACAACAGAGTTTAGTATTAAAGTCACACACTGTAGTACCCTCAGCAGAATATATATATGCCATTGGACAATTAAATTATTAAATTATTAGGGCTTTGTCTGCACAAGAGAGTACTCAAGCCAATTTGGAGGAAGGGCTTGAGAAAACCTCTGAGGGAGAAGTTGTCACAGGCAAGGAAACTTGACCTTTGAAACAGGCTGTCCAAGGGTTTTGAAATTCAGATTTCCTGTTTTCCTGACTGAAACATGGAATTTAGCCTACTGGTATTAAATAGTCTGGAAACATTTTGGGTAAAACAGATTAACTTTTATGAGCACATTGCTCAAAGTTCGACTGCTTTAATGACATATTTAAATTTGATAGTTTACGAGCAGTGAAGAAAAAATTCCAAATAATATTGAAGAAAGGTAGAAAAAGTACAGAGCTTAAACAGTGTAATGTACAGTATTTCAATTGTTCATTGGAACCCTGAGTAACCCACTCCCCACTCATCCTCCCTCATAGGAAAACATAAATGACCCATGAAACCATTAGGGCCTACATGAAGCCATTACTTCCTCTGATCCATTGCACATGTCAATTTTGAGGAGCATCAAGACAAGGGGCTATACCGTATTAAGTTATATGTGCACTCATGATACGTGCATTCAAAATAATGAATGATTGTCACTTAGAGAGCAAATGATTCTTGTTGATATATGTGATGAATTCATTTAATTTAGTTGATGTTTAATACACTATTTACTGATATGTAACACTTTTGTGGTATCAAACTATTAAAAGTTTTGTTCCTCTCTTTAGAAGTTGACCTTCATACCCTAATCCTAGTTTGTGAAAAACTTGTTTTGGTGCTGCAACTCCCTGTCAGTCTTAAAGCTTGTGAAATATTTAACTTTTAGGCAAATACTGTGGTTCCTCATGACACCATATGGAACATTGATGTAGCCTTATATTTTATCCCAGTCATCCATAAATCCATACTCAATACCATATTTGATCTCTCTTGAAAAAACGATTGTCCCAAAGGACTCAGTAAAGTTTGTCATGGTTCCTACTGTACTATGGCTACAGTAGGGGTTAAAGGTAATTCTGTAGTCACAGCACTTGCAATAACATATTCACAAACACTGCAGTTATGTATTTGTTGTTTGCATGACAATATCTCATCAGTATCCTTACAGATAGTGCAATTAATTTCACATATTGAGCTTGATTGAGATGTCATGATATGGAACACAGTTAGCTGATAGCTATGTACTGTAATATGGAACTTAACAATTTTAGAAACAGCTGGTCTTACTGTGGAACTTGGAGCTAGCAGAAGTTGACAACTGCATCAGTATTTAACTCATCATATGCAAACATACTTTTTGTGGAAATGTGTAGTTATGGCTATTAATGGCTGTTGGATCAGTTTTTGTTACATCACTCTAAGTTTTCTTTTATTGTTTTATAACTTACCCAGACAGGGATTCAGTCTGTCATGTTACAGTATACATTTACTAATTATGGTCAAGAGCAATGGGCTTCACCTGTTTCACAAATTATTAAGTATATTCAAATCACATCTTAATGTAATTACTTTAAAAATTAATTCTTTGTAACTCACCAGTTTCTAGAGTCACACCCTGTGTGTAGACATCATTTCATTCCATATGTTAAGTTTTCCAGTATACCTTTAAATAATATATGTCTTCTTTAATTCGTCCTCCAGAATACGCCAAGAAGGAGCAAAAAATCCCAGAAGAACTCTTCAACTGAGGAGACTCCTATAAAGAAAAAAGCATCAACACCAAAGAGAACAGTAGCATCCAAGGTACTGTAATTTACTTCCTGTTATGAATTTCTTGAAGTCATTATTTGTTGTACTGTAATCTACAAGGTCAAAGTCCTTCACCATGGCAACATGTTTAAAATGTATGCAATCAGTTATTTGGTCATAAAATTTGCTCTGATCTTTGTTCTATAGGTTATCATATAAGGAGATTATTTAAAAGTAAATTCAAGTCAGAAATGTTCTAATATCTGCAGTGTTGTTACTTTTGAAGGTGTGCACATCAATGTGTATGATAGTATGAAGAAGACAAATTGGCTGTGTAATATACAATGCATACCTGACTTTATTAACATCTCACAACTTCTCCAGAAGCAACAAACTTATTTCTGTTGCAGCCAGTTTCACACTAGAAAGTAATGTCAGAGGACCATCTCCCCCCTCACCATCCTCCCTCACCTGTCCGAAAAAACCTTAAGTGGGGGTTTTATAAGATTTTCATTTTGTAGTACTGTACATTGTTAACAAATTTCAGTGAAGGAAAAAAAAGGGGGGATGGCACAAAAGGAAAAAAAAGAGGAGATGCCACATACAACTTTTTTTTATGGATTTGCGTAGGTGTTACAACTTCTCCACAATAGTACCTCTTCATGCAAACTCCACCTCAGTATGATGTAATAGAAATTATGACATAAAATACTATTTTGAAAAGTTATGTGAATCAGAGATGGTGGACTAAAGTAACAGTGATGTAAAACAATTAAATATCCCTCAACGTTTTGAAAAACTCTGTCTTAGAGAAATACTAGGGAACTTTATTTCAAGAAATAAGGATCTCACAGAAATAAATTTACAGTTTTATAACTGATAAATAATTTGTTTACCCAAACTTCCCAGTTTTCAAGTGATAAAACATTCATAATACAGTAAATTTTCCATTGCAAAATACAGTACTTCTTAGAAGAAAGGCTGTTGCCAGGTGCTTTTCCAAAGTCTCCTTGATTCTCAGGCGACGAGCCAAGGGGGGAAACCAGACGTTACTCCCGAAAAACACTTTCTGTTCCTCAAAGGAGCTACGTCCCAGAGGGGACAGCAAAAAGAACTGACCAACATCTGACCTTCACACCTCTACATCATGGATCTGTCATGCATAAACTTTTCCAAATGGCAATTACAAAGGATTGTGGGATAAACTTTTAGTACGCGTCGTTATTGACCACAGTAAAATGCAATTGACAAAAACGACGCATACCCAAAACTCTATCCCATAAGCCCTTGTAACTGCTATTTGGAAAAGGGTCTATGGTCCTGTTCTAGACTGGCTGAAAAGAACAGATACTACTCATGTATGATCTTAGCCAAAAGGTCAGTGACTTGTGACTTGTCTTGGACATGACTTGGACTTGCAAAAACTGACTTGTTACCAGACATTTGCCAGGTTTACTGGTGAGACTGATGGGTTAATAGTGACAAAAACTGTTTTTTGTGTAGGTGGAGGTTATACAATGTACACGCAGTACAGTATTTCCCTTTAAGCTGTTATGTACTATTAAAGAAAAAGTAATTCGGACCGGAATAAGATTACAATTTTTCATTTAATGTAGCACTGGCATATGGTAAAAAAAATCAGTACAGCTTAATTCAGGGTGCTTTTACTATAGCCAGTGGGCAATAGAGTATTACAATATGCTCTACACTCTACACTGAACAATCGAAAAGTGAGAGCAAGGGCCACAGTCCTATTTGTAAGGGACAGGGGTAGTTTATTCAGTACCACATCACAGTTTGTTACACACGTTGATCATATTGCTTGCAAATTAATAACATCTGTCAGTTTTCTGTAAACACATGTAACCAAAAAGGTTTTGATAGATTGTATGACAGAGTACTCAGTCAACCCTTTATTGTCTTTGCAAAAATTTGAAGAAGTTATCAGTTGGGAGTATTTTGGTTTTGCTTCGTGCTTTTCTGAAGTGTCAGTGTGTTTTGATTTATTGTTAAATAATGTGTCAACTAAGCTATGGAAGTATGTGTTGCTCAGTGCTTAAAGTTCTTTTCAACCATTGTGGATGATGATGGCGGATATTTCTGCTACCCCGATAATTCAGTTGGGGGACAGAATATGTTTGGTAGAGATGGACTGGATATCTGGTCCATTCAGACTATCTTGCCAAGAAATGTAAATATTAGGTTTAGGTTTCTGCTGGATATTTAAAAAAATCTCACCACAGATCTTTATCAAAATTTTTGCCAGAATGTCTTCATTTGAAAATAGTTGCATAAGGTAAAAGAATGAAATTTACGCTAGCTCAATTTTTCTCAGAAGAAAAAACCCTCACCTCCATCTGACTCTGAGAGTTCTGATGAGGATGTACCTCTGGTGACAGTATCCAAATCTACTACAGCGAGAAATACTCGTGGGAAGAAGGAGACCAGCGCTTCATCTTCAAAGAAGCCAGTCAAGGTAATGCACCTAAGTTTTAAGAATAGGGTGTGGGAGAGGAGCTTGACTGTCCACAGTTCATTAACATTTACATATAATGTATGTGTTTGTGTAATAAATGTGGCTGTCCATTTTGTTAGAGTTGCTCCTGATGAAATATATGCAAATTATTGAGAGGACTGTCTCTCTGATTTTCCTCTGACTGCCACATTGGCAGTGTTCCATTTATCAACATCCTTTAAGCCATCACACAGTGTCTGTCTTTAAAACTTGCATTGTAATTTTGCTTCAGAAAAGAGAGTAGTGAATCTGTGTGGAACTAAAGTAGTCTACTGAACAGAAAATTTTCATAGATGCAGACAATTCTGTTTTGCTTTGAACTACTTGGGTGCATATCTCAAGTGTAAAAGAGGCCAGCTCTAGGATCTGGCAACTTGCAAATGTTCACTCTAAATCATAAATATTTCAATCATTCAGTTAGCATCAAAATCAGTACTGTAGAAGAGTACCAGAGTCATTACGTTAATGTACTGGTTAAACTTCTATTAAATCAAGTTGGCTTACTATGTTTCTGAAACAATTAAGCAATAACATTGAATCATGAGAATAACTCACAGTGAATCAGTGATCCTTTTGTTGAAGTTTTTGCCATAGGACTGGTTGTAGAAGGGTATGCACAATGTCAAACCCTCAGGCTGCAGCTGCCTCAGCAAAGCTGCAGGGGCTGCAGCCATGCTTTGTTGCTACACAGGTTACAATATAGCAGGATGAAAGTAATATTACTTTATTATTTCCTGTTGTGTTGTTGTGAAACTTTGATTCACAAGCCTTTGTGAAATTCTGATCATTTGCAATTGCCTAGTGTTGTAAAGTAATTGCCTTTAACGCAGGAATTAAAATTATATCTTCTGACTAAGTTGTCAGATTATGAACCTGCATTTGTTGTTCTTTGTTCTAGGTGGACAGGGAAGTTTCTTCATCAGACTCGGATGATGAAGACCAACCTCTCAGCAAACAGTCAAAGGAGAAGCCACCCTCCAAGTCATCTCATGAAAGAACCAAAAAGAGAGCAGAAACTGTCAAAGCCAAGAAGACACCTCCAGAGGTAAGGTAGGGTATGGGTAAGGTATGGTATGGGAAGAGGGGGATATGTGGAAAATAGGTTTGGATGGGGGCTGCCAGCTGCATCACTGAAAGTTACAATGGCATTATTTTGTTTCCGTTTATTCATGAGAATACATTAGCATCTTAGAGGCAGGGAAAGCTTCCTGTTAGGGGAATATCTGTACATAAAAACTGTGTATCAGAACACAAATTTGAAATGCTGGCTTGAAATACTGTCCACAGGGACCCCAATTAATTTAAGGTATTGTCTGGTGACATTTTGTAAGGGTCTTTGTGAAAAAGAAAAACAATTTTCAGTACATGTCGATGTCGTCCAAATCCTGGACCAAAACTCCATTCCTAACTCAAGATATCCTCTTTAGAAGACTGGTTACTTTTGTCAATGAATCCCTCCAGGTTTCTTCAAGGTCACAGGCAAATTGCCTCAGATCCATTTGTTATTCTTTAAAATTGAATACCTTGTTTGTCGTTGAAATTTAATACTGTTGGAATGTTTGTATATTTCTTCCATGTAGATTTAGTGTGAAAGTGTTCCATACCTATGCTCAGCAAATTAAGTTATGAAATATTCTATCAAGTGGTATCAACATTATAAAGAAATACAAAAGCCACGTCTAATCAATTTCTCAGACAACATCACAGGTTTCCCATCATGCACTGCAGAAATTGAAAAATGACATTACTTCAAAAAATAGTGTCTCTTGAATGCAGCATGCTATTGAGTTGGGGTTTTCAGCGCATGATACAGAAAATTCTGCAGTTTTGACAACATTAAATTTGGTCACCAGACCAAGGTTTGAAGTGCCCAAACATTTCTGAGATAATTTTCATACAGCTTGAAAAATTGAAACAATTCAATTTATTGACCAATTGATTTTGATGGTGAATGATATCAGTCATAAACATTTTTTTAGATTCTAAAACCTGGAAGTATTGTTCCCCAGATCTCGCCTACTGCCACCCAAATGGGCACTTCTTTTTACAGACTGTATGCATGATTTCAAAGGAAGTAAGATCCATCTTCAAATGTCTCAGAAGATGAATTTGACATAAATTTATGATTTGAGACACATACAGAAAAAAACTCCCAAACAACCATTAGTCTTACTGTGCCCTGTTGGCTCTTCTTTCATTATTTTGTGTTGTACTTCCATTTTAACTAGATCTTACTCTATCCTATCATGTATCATATAGTATGTGAGATATCAAGCTTATAGCTTCAACTAATATTTCCAAGCAAGAATTTATTTTGAAACAAACTTGTAAGAGCCTTTGACAGGAATTATTTTTAGCTCACACATGTACACAGTACATGTGTGACGTTGTAAAATGGGGCAGATGGCGTCAACTTTTCAACGAAAGTCTTCTTCTTTTTGATGTGAGGAGATTTTAGGGTGAAATTTTGGGATATGATTGTTTGTCAGCAGAGCATTAACACAGGTCTACCTATTTGCATTCCATTATAGGAAAGTTAAGTTGGGTTTTAAAGCCGTTTTTGTAGAGCTGAGTCACTGTGCCTTCTGAGCAGTTAGCTGTTGATCCATTGTACTGATATCAGTGTGCTTGGTTGTGTGTTCAGTTGTTATCTTGCAAATGGATATGCAGGCTGTTTGAAATTCAACCCATCAACACACATGTGTTTGTTCATCAAGTGGCCTTTACAATCTGAAGCAACTCTGTGGTCAGTGTGGCTTAACACATGAAAGGAAAAAAGGTTAACTTATTATTTGTGGGGATATTTCCCCATTCTGTTCTGTTCAATTGAGTTGGTCAAGTCAAGTAATTGCAATTTAACTGTTTTGAGATCAAGTGCAGTAGGAGCCTTTTGAGTGTCTGTTTTATTTTGATCAGTGCAAACCCATGCAGTGTTTACTTGTAGAATTGAAAGTGCGATTAAGTGTACTTTGCAATACTTGAACAGTTTATAGGTACATCATACAAACTTTTTTCAGTCTTGCTGCTAATAAAAATGCAGTGATATTTGTAGCTATCTGTCATTAAACTATGTCAGTTACAGGTTTACATTCCTCAACATATTTGTGATTTTACAGATGAGTTTTGATTTCTTATTACCTATTACACTCCCCTCTTCCCTCCCATTTGCCTTTGAAAGGTTTTTGGAAGCAGATGAAGAGATGGTTTTGGTTTTGTGAGTTTCTATTTTTAACAGAAAAGAGAAATTGTGAGAGCTACTCAGCAGCATTGCTGTTCTAGTTTCTCTGTTTACATGAGTGTTGTTTCAGACAGCATGCGGTGTTTTACAGACTGTAAAAGAGTGGCAAAAACCATTTATGCTGAAATTTGGGTTGAATCTCAGCAAGGTTAAATGCAGGATTCTTATTTGTGTTTAATTTCTGTTTGGCAAAATCAGGAAGCCAGTTTGGATAAACAGGGTTTCAGATTAACAAGTTAACTATATTTGCATTTCTGCTATATTTTTGTAGAAAGTATGTATCTAGTGAGTTTTAAGTGAAGGTTGGATGGGGAGGAGGGTTAGGTTTTTGAATTGCCAGATGGTCTCTTTTTATTTCACAAGTTTTCATTTTAATTTTTGTGGTAAGGTTTTAGGGGGAAATGAAGCATTCTTGTGGGTGGTATTGCCATCGTAGAATACAGATGTCTTTTGAACGTTTCATAGTTTGAAGATCAGTACTAGTGTTGTACCGATACTGCAAGTAGCCGATATAACTGATACCGATATTTTAGTCCCCAACATCAGCCAATACCAATCCGATGCCGATATTTGGGAAATAAGCATTCTGCATACTATGATTACTATCCATAGGCCACTGGGCACCACAACTAAAAGGTCATTTCATCTTGGTGAGGTAAAATATTGGAACTTACATTAAAAATACTCCAATAGTGTACCATTTTACCATTTTCATTGCATATAGAATGATAAATATTGGTTAGGTGATATCGGCATTTAAGGTAAATTTTACCGATACTGGACGAAAATGGGGAATATCGGCCGATACCGATGGTGATTACCGATGATCGGTCCAACACTGATCAGTACATCTTCTTTTAGTTTATTTCATTTGATATTCAAATTGTAAGTCTTGTTTCCCATATATCTTGTAGAATAAACAAGAGACCCCACCCCCATCAGATTATTCTTCAGATGATGATCTGCCTCTCAAGAAAACACCTGTCAAAGATGAAACAAAGTCCGAAAAGGTTAGAAAATTTATTAACCACAATATTTAAGACTGTCTATTAATATCTCCCTTCATCAAGATTGTCTGTATTTAACTCCCTTCATGAACATGTGAGTGGTTTGCCCAGTAATTCATATTGGTCACCACAAATTGTTATCTCATGTTTTAATATAAAAAGTATTCAGTAGTTTTTATACTGTGTGGAAAGTGTTGAATAATCTAGTGGATTTACTTTGGTTGGGATATGTACTGAATGAGGTGGTACATTCATAAAACAATGTTTTGAAATTTTATTTAGGTAAACATGTTGCAAATTCAAATCGGTTTCTAACTTGCAGTGATAGTATTATTGTAACTTTGATTGCAGGATGAAAGAGATAATTCTCACCAAGTTGCGGCTTCATCACCTGATAAAGATTCACCTCTGAAGAAAACATCCAGTAGAGTTAACAAACAGAGGTCAAAGGTGAGAAGTGCAGTTTCTTTCTTTTGTTCACATGGGATTACATACAGGTGTAGGCATGTGCAGATACCAACCTTCACCGCTGCAGTTAATCGCATGTGTTTTGTTCTTTTCATTGGCCTATGCATCTTGCCTTCAGTTGGATATATTGCGGTTCAAATCCTGGGGCAAGTCATTGCAGAGACTTGAAAAATGGAACCTGCAGCAATCTTGCTTGGTGCTCAGGGTAAGTGGGTGGAAGGCAAATAATAATACAACCAAAGTGTTCACCTGTGAACACCTGGCCAGTATTCTGAAGCCAGCATTCTGTTTGCATAGTCATTGGGCTTGGGATGCAAGACTGTTTCTAAATGCAGATATTAGCTAAAAAGTTAACACTTTGCATTATTAATGTATGAAAATTACATTTATGTAGAACTGGTGGGCTTCTACATGATTTTAGCTTACATTGATAATCTTGATCATATCTTGCAGAAAGGAAAAGATACTACCCAGGTAGCTGTGCCATCTTCTGATGAAGATTCACCCCTGAAGAAATCCAGCAGAGTTAATAAAGAGAGGTCAAAGGTGAGCAATACAGCTAAATTTTGTATCTATCTTTGATTTGGTTAAAAAGATTGGTTGACCTAGCATAAAGGTTTAAGATAGTGTTTGCACCGGGTACCCGACTGACGATGTCAGGACCCGGTTCTGAAATTGCTACCCGGATCCAAAGCTTCACTTACATAGATTGCAGGTGTGATAGAACACCTAACATGTTACTTTTTCCTGGCAAAATTTATCACGCACACACCTAAGAACACTGGTCATGCCCATACATAAGATACGTTGGTGTTATATTATATCAATATGCAAAGCAAAATTTCTTATTATGACTTTACAACAAACTTGTAGCCTAACAGAAGTTATATTTTCTGGTACCCAGGTACCCGACCGACCATTGACTTCGGCGGTACCCGGTTCCGAATTTTGAACCCGGTGCAAACACTAGTTTAAGATCGATCTTAAGTTTGATTTCAGTAGGGCGATTGCATGGCAGATCAAACTTTGGAACAACTGTACCTCTTTATGAAACAGGGCCTGGTGGTTTAAATGTGTGACTTTCAGTCAGAATATCCTGGTTCAAATTCTGTGTTAAATCATACCAAAGACTTAAAACATATGAGCTTGTTGCTGTCTTTATAAATCCATGCCATTGGAGTTTGGAAGAGGGTAACATTGTGATGCAAGCATCCAACTTTGAGCATCTAGCCATTATCCTATTTACAATGGCCCTCACAGGATGTGTAGACATTTCTTAGGTCACATATTTGCTGAAAAGTGAGGCGACTTGGCATTGTTCGTTTTGATGATAGCATAAACATATGCATTCATGATGGCGTGTGTGTGTTTGTAAGCTTGAGCGTATGTGTGCATTTGTGACTTTTAGCTTGTTAACGTGATATCTAAACAAGAAAACTGTCAGTTCTCATACTTTGTACATTGATGCACCACATTCAAAGGAATAAGGTTACAATTTTTGTTGGCGGTCAAAAGTCATCTGAGGTCACTGAGGTCAAACTCTGAAACCTTTCTGACTGCTAACTTGATCTCTCAAGACAGCAAGTATGGATACTTTCCATATTTGACATGAAGATGCATAATACCTAACAGAAGAGCCATATTGTGTTTGGTGTAGGTCAAAGGGCACCAGAGGTCAAACTCTGAAAATCTTGTTAAGTTAGTTAGACAGGGTTTTACACCTCAACTTATAACCTCGTGGTTTAATGTAGCCGTGCCCATGGCCTTTTTTTCCAGTTGTGGGACACTGGATTGTTTTCCCTTACCCCATTGCTTATGCCCATCTGAGGTCACTGGAAATTACATTCTGGAAATCTTATTAACCTTTACCTCAAGGTGGGGATTGCAGATACTATATTTCACATATGTGGTGGGTGGATGCATCACATTGATCAATACATTGGTCTCGGACATGAACATTTTAGGAGCCAGTTTGGTAAACAGTCTAATGAAGTCATCAAAAGCTCAATGCATTTTTGCATTTTTGGTTTACTTTTGAAATTTATACCCAGATAAAAATGGTAGGCTTTCAACTTCATCTTATTATTGAATTATATTTATCTTAACATGTATTGCAGAGTGAAAAAGATACTTCACTACCAATTCCTTCACCATCTAAGGAAGACTCACCTCCCAAGAAACCATCCAGCAGAACTAAACAGAGGTCAAAGGTAAGAAATGTAGCTGCCTGTTTTATTCTCTTCATTGGCATAAACAATTGCACCATTGCGGTAGAGCATCCGCCTCTCACGCGGAAGGCCCAGGTTCGATTCCCAGGTCGAGTCATACCAAAGATTCTAAAAATGGAACCTACTGCCGTTGTGCGTGATGCTCCGCATAAGCAATGGAGTAGGGAAAACAAGCCAGTGAGCCACAACTGGAAAAAAGGCCGTGGCCGGCTCGACTTGAACCAATAGGTTGGAAACTGGGCCGTAAAACTCCATCTAACTGCACCATTGCTATTTTGAAGTATTAGCTTAGTCTTTCAGGTATCATCTTATTTCCCGTACAACATTTTGTGAAACATAATTTTTAGAACATTTTTTGATATTTTCATTAATAACCTCATCTTTGGGAAACAATGATATTTGTTTGAAATTCTTTCGAAACAGATGTTGTTTAGAAAAAGTTCCTGCTCGAAAGAAACTTGATGCTTTTTCATAGTACTTCAAAAAAAAAAAAAACCCTGGATCAGTTAACTTTTGAATAAATGCAGTAGTATAAAATGTGTCATTCAAAGAGCTGTATAAGCCACAGCTATGGAAATAAATTTTTGAGAATAATACAAACAAGTGAACAAGGCCTGGTGTCATTGACCAGGTGATAGTTTCTCCACACAAAGAGAAAGTGACCTGTTCCTATTGTTTTTGGTCAAGGTCAAAGGTTATTGGAGGTGAAAACTTGTAAACTGCTTACAAGCATGATTTTATCTCAAGAGGGGTAACATTGATGGAGCTATACATATAATGGGGTTATAACTCCTTTTGGGAGCAGTTTCAGGATTTTGCATGCAGCAGGAGGGAGTTTTTTTTTTTTTGCTGAAACCCCAGAAAGTGAAAGTACTTAAGAAATATTTTCAGAGACAAGAAATCCCTAAGCCTTTTGACATTCTGGTTTCTGGTCTCTTGAAAGCCCGAATACGATGAAATGCAGTGCAGTGTAATAATATGCAATACATTACAATACAATTCGGTACAATAGAATACAGTTTAGTAGAGCACAACACAACAATTCAATACAACACAGTACAATACAAAACAACACAGTGCAATACAATGCAATGCAATAAAATACAATGGAATACAGTACAGTACAATGCAATGCAATGCAATACAATACAATGGAATACAGTACAGTACAATGCAATACAATGCAATGCAATACAATACAATGGAATACAGTACAGTACAGTGCAATGCAATGTAGTGCAATACAATGCAATGCAATACAACACAACACAGTGCAATACAACAACACAATGCACTTCAGTAAAATACAATGAATGACAGTAGTGTACAGCAACATCATTCATGAGATTTAAGCTAGGGAGCTCAGGTTTCCCCTTTTGGTCTGTAGTAGAAGGCAAAGTATGTAAATACTTCCTTTATTATCCCTTATTGTATTTGATTCATCTCTACATCATTTCGATTGTTTCAGACAAAAGACAAATCATCATCAAATGAGTCATCTGAAGAAGAAACTAACAGTAAAAACAAGAAAAATTCTGCACGAAAAGAGACGAAAGAGGTTAGTCTGTCTTGATATTGAATTCTGTTGGCACAGTGAGTTGTTGACGTAAAATTTCTGCAAGTGGATTTGGAAAGAGTTAATTTATCACTGTCAACCAACTGCTCTCTCGGGACAAACAGCTGGACCTACCAAATCACGTTTCCATGCAATCTCTCTGTGATAACTTTGGTAACTTTTTTAAGCAGAAAATTGACAAGATCCAATCTGCTTTTACACGTCTCTGATAATAAGCTAAGTAATAATCTCAATGGTTCTGACGTGAACCGCAATATCTTCAGCGCTACTAGCAAATTTGATTGTTTTTCTATCATTTCTGAATCTGACACTCACAAACTTGTGCTAAGCATGAAATCTAAATCATGTGGTTTCAGGGATTCTGCCAGAAATACAAAAAAGGGGGGGATTAAGTGCTCCTAAACCCCTAGTCCAAATTGATGCTGTCCCTGGCTAAAGTTACAAGTGGGTTCAGGGGTACAAAAGCTTGCTTCAAGACCCCTATAAGGTGCATTTTGAAGGGTTTTAAAGGCCATTTACTTATGAAAGTCCAAACATTGCTGCAAAGGTGTCCTCTTCTTAAGTAAGAAACCAAGATACGGACAATTTTTTTTTAATTTTTATGGAAATGAAAAGGGGGGGATTTTACCCACCTTCTTCTGGAAAGGGGGGGACAAATCCCCCCCTTTCCCCCCTTTGGCGGAAACCCTGGTTTTGGATCCCATACCTGTAAGGCTTCTTAAGACTTGCATTGAGCCCCTACTACCTTTTTTAACTAACATTATCAATATGTCTCTAAGTACAGGTACCTTCCCTGTTAGCTTTAAACGTGCTCAAGTGAGACCCATCCAGAAACAATCTCTTGACAAGAATTCTTGTGAGAATTACAGACCTATTTCAAACTTGCCTTTTTTGGCTAAATTATTGGAAAAAATTGTGTCCATTCAATTTCAGACCTACTTATCTCAAAACCAGCTATTTGAACCTCTTCAGTCCGCCTACAGATACGGGTGCAGTGTTGAGACGGCCTTAACCAAAGTGCAAAATGACATTCTTTCATCTCTTGATGATAAAAAGATTGTCATGATGTCACTTTTGGATCTCTCTGCCGCATTTGACACTGTCCACCATGGTATGCTGCTAGACAGGTTAATTTCTAGATATGGTGTAAATGGTTCTGCCCTTACCTAGTTCAAATCCTACTTGCGTGATCGATGTCAACATGTTCACTTTAATGGGGTGCAAGGTTCTTCTTTCAGTCTTGAGTGTGGAGTTCCCCAGGGCTCAGTTTTGGGGCCCTTGTTGTTTTCTTTATACACTGCTCCTGTGGGTGATATCATCAGGGCATGTGGCATGAAATATCATATGTATGCTGATGATACACAGGTGTATATCCCTTGTTGTCCTTCTGATTCTGTGAGGTCCTGCACGGCCCTTGAATCATGTCTCATGAAAGTTAGTGACTGGATGTTTTCCAACAGACTGAAATTAAATCATAGCAAAACTGAATTTATTATATTTAGAAGTAGACATGCTAATTTACCTGAAGATTTAAACCTTCATAGTAGTGATGTGTGTATCACTCCCTCGGATCAGGTTCGTAATCTTGGTGTTATTTTCGATAATCACATGACTATGACCGCCCATGTTAAGAATGTTTGCTCTTCTGCTATGACTTGTGTTAGATATTTGGGTAAGATTTGCCCATACTTATCGAATGACGCTGCAAAATTGGTTGCCCATGCCTTGATTACATCCAAGGTTGATAATTGTAACTCGCTGTTGGCTGGTCTTCCTGTGTCTACTTCAAAGCCCATTCAAAGGGTTGTTAATATTACTGCTCGTGTTGTTTCCAGATGTCCAAAGCTTACCAATGTTACTACTTTGTTGAATTCTCTACACTGGCTCCCAGTTGAGTCTCGTATTCGGTTTAAAGTAATGTTGATATTGTATAAATCATTAAATGGTAATGCTCCCTACATCAAAGAACTGGTTCAACCGTACCAGACCAGACCTGGTCTAAGGTCAGCAAGCAAACAATTTCTATTAGTACCTCGAACCTTTACTAGTTATGGTGATCGGTCTTTTGCTGTCTTTGCCTGTAAATCATATAATAACCTCCCACTTGAGATTCGTAATTTGCCAGCGGTTAATTGCTTTAAGTCTAGACTAAAAACTTACTTATTTGGGTCACTTTAATTTAAGATTGTTTTTTGTAAAGCGCTTTGAGCCTTCGTGGGGAAAGCGCTATATAAATATCTTCAATGTATGTATGTATGTATCACTGCAAATGTGCTGAGTACTAAAGGGTATAATTTGCAGTCATCCATACATTTGGAACATGTATTGATCCTTCTCTCACAGCCCTCATAAGTATCTTTTGTAGTGTTTCACACCACAGGTATTGCTGTAAAATGTTTTAAAACAAGAAGTTATCCAGTTTTAATTCAGCTTCACTAATGAATAAACTTGTCAGGTGACCAGCGAAACTTATCCTGGTTAATTATGCTACCCATAGGATAACTTAAATTGGGGGACAGTATTTACCCCCAAAATAATTTCCTGAAAATATTGAACTACACTGTAGTGCATAGGTATGTTTTATCATGTTAAATGTAAGTATATTTGCATTCAGGTGTTCACTATGCATTTGCCACTTGCGTTTCTATGGTCGCCCTTTGGAGGAGACAGTCGTTGGTCATCAACTGAGCCCATGCATTCTTTATCAATTGACCCTATGCCATTGATGTCATGCTGACATCATGTTAGAGGATGAACAGTGAAGCTAGCTACATGGCTTTGGTACAAATGCTGTATACCTAACATAGCTTTGGCATGTGCACATAGACTCGGGGAGGGGGGGGGGGGGGTATCCAGCTGGTACAGATTACCTGTCTGCATTTGTGTTGGTGTAAGTTGTATTGCTATCCCATTGGGCACTCATCTTCTTAGAGATCCAGAACCTATTTTTGGAACCATTAACTGTGTATCTGTTACCTAATCCAGTTAAACTTGGTCCCTGCCTCTATAGTTGGTTGATTCCTGGTGTCATGTCAGTCTTTCTTTTAGTAAATAAATACTTCCTGTGCATACTGTGCATAAAAGATTTAACTGTGAAATGAGAGGACATGTCAATAGGTTATCTGTTGTGTAATCAACTGGACAAACTTCCTCACTGGTCAGGGATTAAGTGTTATTCTAGAAGTGATAGTGGTTTCTCACAACAAAGAAATGAACAGATAAGTAGGATTTTATTACACTTGACCTCCCCTTTGTGAAGTCTGGTCAGAGTGTTCTAATTTCTAAGTAGGCCAAGTTCTAATGCTGCTTATCACAGCAAAGGGCACACTTTCTGTGTTTTGACATCATGTGCATATGGTCTATACAAGCAGCATGCAAACTCCAATGACAGCCATACTATCACCTTTAGTCTTAGTTCACATGTTTGTACCTTGACTCCCTTAATGTTTGTACTTTAACCCATCAACAACTCTTAAAGGGTATCTGAAACTATGTACTAAAAGAACTGAACTATACTGAAGGTAAACCAGTGCTGTCATATTACAGGTTCATAGACTAGAGCAAATTGTCTTTTCCTCACAGGCATCCGTGTCAGGTTGTCCATGCTCTCAAAGTTCAATGTTATGACAGGGATCTTACTGCAATTATTTGTGACCATTTTATATATCTTTCAAAACTTTCATTACATTTGTATCTGATTTGTCTGAGGTTGGAATGAATTACCCATGGACATTAAAATAGAACTATCAGGCAGTGTCATTTCTAGTAATGTGGGTCTCGTGGTAGTCTGTCATTCTGTTTTACAGTTTCTATTTTTTTTTCTCTCCTATTCATAGAAAGAAGAGACTGCTTCTTCAGAGTCCTCTGATGGAGAAGAAGATTTAAGTGAAAAGAAGAAGAGCAAAAAGGAATCACCGAAGCAGGTAGGGACAGTTGTTACCAGGACTGTAGCCAGACTGAGATCAGTCCAGTAGTCTTTTGGACTCCCTGGAATTCAAGGATACCTAATTTATTTAGTATATGTCAGTACAGGTATTTCATCAATATCAGTGAATTGGACTCCTTTAGCTCCCCATCCTGACTAAAGCCCGTGTTGTTACTCCTCATTTGATTTACATAAGTTTATTAAAATCCACGGACAAAGTAACTAAAGTAACTTCACAAAGTGCAATCAAAGAATGTCAGAAGGCAACGTTACATATAAAAATGATTAGTATCACAATTGCAGGGGTCGAATTTCAGGCTGTTCCGCTGTTCCGAGAACAGTGCTTTTAGTACCGGAACAGTAACTTTTGAAAAGCCACTGTTCTGAGGAACAGTGTTTTCCACAAGAAGCATATTGAATATACATATATATCCTAATCCCTGATAACGAACATGTAATCATGCCGTGAATATCAAACATTCCAGTAAATTTGGCTTTAGTATACAGTGCAATCTGATTTCAACTGGAATCAGTTGAAGCCGCTTAGACTTGCATGCATTTCCCAATGCTGAATGGTAAACCTCTAGTATGTATACACACATACTGTCAGTTTTACTACCAAATGCAGAAACACTTTTTATTACAGGTATGTCATTATTTCCCTGCAAGGGAAAGTCATCTTACCTCACTGCTTGTCTTGCGTGGCATGTAACGTACCAAATGACCTGTAACTGTTTATTGATATATTTCCTCCACATGGAAGGCAAATACTGTACAGTACTTGTGTTTGGGGGTTTTGTATTAATATTCCCTCCAAGCTAGCAACTAAGCATCAAAACTTAAAAATGACTAAATGCAAGTCCGACTGCTGACATCTCGTGACCAATTTCAATGGGCCTCAAGTGTGTGTTTTTCTTGTTTACAATGCAAGATTGTTCCATTGACTTAATTACTGTGTGAAATGATCGTTGAGGCAATGTTGCGGTGAAGGACAAGACTAGATGGATTTCAAGTAAATTTGCAATGAGAAAATAAATATCAGTATGTGCACACATATGTTGGAGAATCGACTCATTTCATAAAAGAACTTGCTCTTTACCATGTACTGTATGAAAACCTTCGAACAGTAAAATTTAATCCGGAACAGTAGTTTTGGAAAAAGCACTGTTCCGTGGAACAGCAGCATTAAAATTAAATTTCGACCCCTGAATTGTAGAGAATTGTGCACATATCAGTTGAATGACGCACCCCTAAGTCACTTTTGTGACTTACATCTTATGTTAAGTGGCAAACTCATGAGCTGTAGAAGTGATGTACAGTTTGTATTTTTGAAATACATACTGTGCATGTGAGTCACTGAAATGTCTGAAAGTTTTCCTGCATTACTGTAGTTGTACTGAGTGTTACAGCTGACTCACCAAGACTCAACCAGAGTCAGCAAGTAAGTGACTTAAGTGAAGTGACTCTTTACTTTCTTGCTTTGGTTACTGATAATAATATTGATACAGTGAGTCACATTGTCACTGTCGATGACTCCCTTTTCACTGACCATGTCTTAGGTTAGTGGGGTGAGTCGTTAGCGCATTATGCTGTAATATTGCGAGCTGCAACATGACAGCTTGTGTATTTTGCAGAAAACTTTAAGACCAGTGTCAAGTTTAAACTCTGCTTACTTCAGATCTGTTGTTTTAGTGTCCTATGTGGGTTCTAGCTCCTTTTTGCTGGTTTTTTTAAAAACTCCTTCTGCAAGAGTATTTTGAAATTTTCTGACAAGATTTCAATATGATTTAAAAAGTATCTGTTGTATGACTAAAAGATCATTTAAAAGGCTTGTGCCAGTGTTGAAAGCTTTGATTATGCTAACATTTTCCTTTACACAATCTTCACAGAAAGGTGCTTTTATTTTCTTTGTCAAATGATATCTAGAAACATTATTAAAGTATTGTTTCTTTGTCGTCTTTTGTACCATCTAAAAACTAAAATTATTAAAATACAAAATACTTTCAATTATGATATGGTTAATGTGAACATTGGTCCTTGAAGAGAGGACTCCTTCAGAAAAGTGCACACACCTTTTAACACTTCCCTGCATAAAATATGTTATTGCAATAGTGGTATGTAAGGTGTTTCAATTCTAGCTTATTTTGTTTGCAGAATGTAAGTTGTAGCATTTTCATCGATTTTGTTTACTGACTGTTTTTGCTCAGGATAGTTCAGAACCTTCTGAGTCTGACTCTGCATCTTCTGAGGAAGATAAACCTAAGAAGAAAACATCTGGCAAGAAGGCACAAAAGTCAAAGGTGAGAGTTAGATGATAAAGATTCAAAAGAAAAGCAATTTTGACACTCAATTGTAAGCATAATTGAGCTAAATTGTAGTTGTTTTTAGTTGAGAAGGCACACAAGATGCAGCGCTATAACTAAATTGTGATTTCAGTATTCCAAGAACTGTGTAGCATCAATACTGCCATAGCAATGTGAGAGGGGATGTTCTGAAAGGGGGGGGGTATATTTCACAAAGGCAGGGACCCTCCCAAATGCTTTTGATGGAACCCTGTCAAAGTCCTACAAAAGCACCCTCCCCCGCCTCCCCTCCCCTAGCTTTAATTGTTTTAATCAACCATGATGAACAATGGTAATGAAGGGTTATCCAAACAAACTCCAAAATATACTTCTCCTTCCATCCTCATGCCTCATGTATAGACACCCTATTTAAATCATAGCTTTTCACAAAGTTGTCCAATTAAGGGTTGATGTCCTTAGTTGTGTTTGCTGCAGACGTCAGAAGATGTGTCTGCATCATCTGATTCTGATGAAGATCTCCAACAAAGAAAATCTGTCAAAACATCACAGAGGTCAAAGGTGGTGGAATTATTATGTAATGACTATTGCTACTATAAGAAGTGTTTTAACCTATGCTTGTGGTCACATAAGATCAAAAAGCCAAAAGCTGTAGTATTTATGCATGAATTTCTTTTTCTGTAGCACACAATTTGTCATGTAATCTGAGGTAATGTTTTGGCAAAGTGTGATATCTTGCCAGGGTGTCAATTTTAAGTGGAAATACAACACAATGCTTGCAAAATATATGTGACCAGTGACCGACACATACTACATGAGTATTTGGAACTAATGAAGTAGATATTTTTGCAAGGGCACTGTATTGATCCATTTCACCTATGTCCCATTTCTAATAGCAGTGCAACAAAGCTGCCGTTTTGGGGAAATAAGCAAGGTTCAGATGTATATGGCAACAAAAAGGGACCAACCAATTGTGCACAACGTACCATGTATGCTATGGACTACACGTGCAACGCAAATTACAGCATTGTACATTGAGTTAGCAATGGTGTGATTATCAAAAACAGCATAGTAAATGTTGGTAACAATGGCGTAATTATAAGTGACAGTGTGGTTAAAATTGTTAGCAAGTGCCCTGGTGTAACATGCAAACATGGCAAGTTTGGGGGAACAAGCAAGGTTCAGATGCAAGAATTAGCTCGCCATGTGTGCCTGCATGCAACATGGCCAATAAACAAATAAAGTATTGTTGAATCCAATCGGTTATCGGTAGATATTCAAAAAAACAGTTGTCCACTAAAGGTCATTGTACATTTGAATGTGTTACAGAAGGAGTTGCAAGACGTTTCATCATCTGATTCTGATTCTGATGAAGATCTTCCACTGAAAAAATCTATCAAAACACAACAAAGTTCAAAGGTGAGAGCAAAATTGGCCTATTTTTGGTCACTTTTTTTGTGGTATTTTTTTACTTATTTACCCAAAACTATGCAATCCTGGGTCCCAAGTTTCCTTGAATGTGGGTCCTTTACACCAGTGCCAGAGAGCTCATTGCATTCACTTAGTCAAGCATTATAATACAGATTGTTGTTGTAGCAGTTAATTGATTTCAAGAATTAAGTCAGGGTCAATTAGGGTAGTTATTTTTTGACTCGAAGTTATGGTGAATGAGGAGGAAACCCAAATGCTAGACTACAGTAGCTTCCAGTAAAATGTTCTGCAACCAGGAATGGTGATGAAGCAGCTTTAAAATGATCTAATGGGAATTTGCCATTTTCAGCCAATGAGAGAGCTTGTTACAGTTGGATTTTGGAATGAAATTACTAGAGTGGTTGCTTACATTGTGTGAAGGTTTTCAGACCAAGATTTTACAGGAAAGTGGAAACAGACACCTGAAATGACATCTGATGTAGGGGGCAGTTTTTACATTGCTACTTCAAGATGAGTATGTCTCATTTGGGTAATTTTTGTGAATGTAAAAGAAACTTTTGCCCCAATTGATGCAAGAATTTGATGACAGAAGACCCTAGATGGCACATGGATACTAAGGCCTGCGGTAATCTTAATGTTTGGACTAGGAGAGGAAAAAGGCTTGTAGTAGTAGACTTAGGTGTAAAGTTACCATATCAACCCAAGTTAGGCCATTAGGCCATAGTTTAAGTTTTCAGAATTGCTAGTGGTTTTGGCAGAAGATAATATTATCAGTGACTGAAAATGACAGTGTTAATGGCTTGGGGTGAATGAACCAGACACAGCTCATTTAGGCCAGAAGTGACACCAGTTTGTGGTAGAGGTGGGAGTACTGGACATACAAGTAGAGGTGGTGGTTATGGTAATATGTGTGGGTGATGCAGGGTCTGGACATCAATAGCCATGGATATGACAAGATTGAAAGGGTTAAATTCTTTATGAATTACAAAATAAATTTGCGTCAGGTAGCTTTCATATATAACATTTTCATTTTTATGTCAGTCCAGGTGAAAATTGAATTTGCTTGTGGATAGAAAACAAACACTTGTGAGATTCAGCTGGGAATCAAACCCCAAACCTGTCGTAGCTGGCAAGGTTGTGCCAGTTTTGTGGTTGAGTAACTTTTATAGAAGTATTTCTGGGCACTCTTGTTCCCAAGTACGAAGTACCTGCTTACTTTACCTGTAACATGTAGTATTTCATATGTCGTGGAAAATGCTCAGTGGAAATGAGAATTAACAGATTAAAGTGGTATTTCAAAGGAAGGTTGGTGAGACTACATAAGTCATTAAAAGTAGAAACCTTCTGTTGTTCTGACCTATTCATGTCAGTGAGTTTTATTCTATGTATTAGAACTCTCTGTCTTCATCCCTCTGGTTTCAGAGTCGTAAGAAATCATCATCTCCATCAGAAAATGTGAGTGGATCAGAGAAAGAAAATAGGAGTAAGGCAAAGAAATTGTCCACCAAGGAGGTAACTGATAGTTTGCCAATCTGGCACCTATAGACTACCATGCATTCCTATGTAAAAGCTTTCTATGCCTACCAGTGAATGGGGACTTGTGTTCAAGTGCATTTCTACATGAGCTGATTGGAAGCTTTTTGCTTTGCGGAGTAGTCAGGCTCCTAGGCTGTAGCTCACATTCTTTCCTGATTTAATTTCGCATATTTATAATTCATTCATAAGTACCAATGAAACCAGCCAGCATGCTCTTTAAAGAGGCCAAGAGAACATTGTCAAAAATGGCATCTGCTGTACATGGAATTTGTGCAGATCATTGCTTTTATTCATAAAATAGAGATCCCAGAATAATAGACCCATGTATCACCTATGTAACATTTTTAATGGCTATGCAAAATTGCAGCAATGGGGTAATGCCAAAATATTGCCACCTGTGCTGGACCCTGGAAGGTCCAAACTACTGTGAGAGGTCTACCTTTCATGAAGCTGCAATACACTAATGGTACCATTATATTCTTGTATGGATGGAGTCTTCACAGTTATGGTATGACATTCAACATTTAGCTGTGCACTTTCAGAATTGGTAATGTTTCCAACCATATCAGTAGCATGCTAATACCATAGTACTTTTTCCTTAGGGCAGAAAATTGCTTGTTATTGCTGCCTTCACATGTTTTGTACAGAAGGCTTGGACAAGTTCGGTACTTGACTCTTGAGAAATATGTACTTTGAAATCCTGTGGATGTTTACTACCTCTTACTGTCTGAAAAATAGGGGAACCCAGTAGGAGTGTCTGAGCTCAGTTGAAAAAAGTCCTATTGTTGGCAAGTATGGAACACAGGTCACAAATGGACAGTGAATGTGCTTTGCAGTTACATCCTCACTGGATTACAACTTGAACCAAAGTACCTACCATGTGACCCCTCTCAGTTGCTTCAGTTTTATAGTAAAGAAGTGGTCTAGCTTGTTATCAAAGTCAAAGTTTATCAATTCTGTCTCTTCAGTCAAAAGAGAAACCAAAACCCAAGAGGAGTCCTGAAGAGAACTCAAGGGTTATCAGATTGAAGAAATGCATCTGGGCTTGTGGAAAGAGGAAGAATTACAAAGAATTATTCAAGAACTGCAAGTCTGTGGAAGCTAAAGTGAAGGTACTTAAGAAAGAATTGGAAGAGATGGGCATAAAAGGTAAAAGTGTATGTAAAATATGAAAGATTTATCCAAATAATTTAAAGTTGGCCAAATAAAATTGTCATTATCTTGGGAGGAGAAAAGAATCAACATTAGGAGAAAAGAGATTTGGCAGCCTATAGTTTAGGAGTTTGATTCTTGGCTGGGGCCATGGCTTTCCCATCTTAAGTTATCTTCTAACTTATAATAAAAAATTTGACCTGAAGTCAAGGACTGTTTATAATTTTTAATGCTATTAGCAACCCTGCAGAGTGGCCTTGGCATTTACATCACACCTCCACTTTAGAAGGCTGCCTAATTCTTTTGCTAAGTTCAAGTTTGGCTTCTTTTCACATTAAGGGAATCTTGTAGTTTGCTCTTGGATGAAAAACCCACATTAATTTAAAAGAGCTAGCTAGAAATAGAACGAGAACCTCCCAAATGCTGAGCTTGATTTGTTCAAATGTCAGCACCTTTATCCATTCAGCTAAAGCACTAGTACTAATTGAAAACTACAAATTCTACATTTGAGTAAGAATGTTGATTTGGCAACTACCTGAGGTAAGGTTGTAGTTTACAAACTTTTGGTGAATGTATCCTTCCACATTTGTGGTCACTTATTGTCATAAAATAGTCAGGATTTTCTTAAAATTGGATTTAGCCAGATAAACAGTGACAAAAGAAATAGGGACCCCCCTCCCATCCCCTCTTCTACCAGTGGTGTCCAAAATCATGAGTCTGTGTTGGTGTGATGACATACTGTTGCTTAAACACACTCTTTGAAAAAAATCCTCCCTTCTGTGAAAGCATTCATGCAGTTGGAACACTGCCCATATTTCTGCAAGTGTTGTATGCACTGATAATAAACCTGTTCTCTGTGAAAAAAAAAATAAAAATCTAATGCCATTGGCTATACCACAAACTCATCTGATCTGTTTTTTCTGTTTCAGGAAATCCTACCCTGGAAAAATGTAAACGGATGAAGAAAATACTTGAGACACAAGAAGAGTTAAAATCATTGGACAGTAATAACATCATTGAGCAATCTCCATCACTGGGTGAGAACATCCTGTCAGTACAGTGGCAACACTAGGGCTTTGCATGTCATCAGGGTAGTGCCCAAAAGAAATGTTGGGAGAGGGCCAGAAGAAATGATAAGGGCCAGTAATATTTCAGCAGCATAATTATTTTATGTTTATAGAATGACTGAAGGGTAAGTGATGGGGCAAGAGTTTCCACTGGGAGAGAAAATGTCCTCATCTGAATAACCCCTCCCCCCTTGGTGCCACCACTCTTCTGTTTGATCCTTCACTCACAAAATTTAGTTATAACCATGAAATGTTTAAATCTTGTCTTAGTCTTAAGTATTCCTTATCTGACTGATACATCAGAGTTGAACTAAAAATAATTGTTAAATTTCAGACAAATATGGCATCAAAATGTTATTTTCAAAAGTGGGTGGAATACCTGTGAGACTGATAATGTACCCTTATGTAATCTATCTGCAGGCAGAGCAAAAAGACAAAATGTGCACAGCCTGTACATGGAAGGTGTTCCCAAGAAGAAAAAACCACCAACCCCTGTACCCACCTCATCGTCATCTGAAGAAGAAGCTCCCAGTCCAGTGGATCCATTCAGAAACCTCAAGGGTGTAGTAAGTGATGACTCAGATAGTGGATGAATATTCATGATGGATCACTCAGGTAGTGGATGAATATTCATTTTGGATCAAATAGGTCAGCACTTGATGCCAGATGCCATTGATGTGCCAAGTCAGTTCTACCAGTTTTGGCTTATGAATGCCAAATGTTGGCTTTAATATGAATGGGGTAGGGGTGTCTAGGCGGTCAAGGAGATTTGATCTGGCTTGCAGGGTAATTCACCATTGCAATGTCTTAAACTCATGAAATAAGATGTTCTTTTATGCAACTCAACATTGAACCTGCTGTCCATTATGGAGATATTTTATCCACTTAAAGTCCCCAAATTCTGCTGCTTTTAGAGTAGTTTTGCTTCAGAAGTCCCAAGGGGTGAAAACAATCTTCCAAGATTTAGCTTGAAAGCATTTCCTCCGGTAACTTTAAGCCAAAAACTGAGTATACTACTTCACCACAGGCTATGCGACTACAAGTCATAGCCACAGTCATAAAGTGAAGTTCTCTGTGTGTTATGTAAACACAGGCCTTGAGTTTAAAGTTTTTCAGGTGTGCTACAAATCACAGTCCTTTGGAAATTACGGAGTGTGTTAGGTGTGCTGTTTTATAAAACTTAAATAGATTTATCTGAGTTCCCATTCTTTATCTAGTTGTGCAAAAAATCGCACTCCTCACAGTGATTTGAGGCAAGTGGTGGTGTAGGATCGCACTCACACACCTCAAAATTCAAGGCCTGTAAATACTCTCTACCAGGGACTGGAGTGCAAGAAAGGTATATAAATTTTACTGATCTCCCTGGCTGTACTTAGCACAGTGCAGTAGAAGTAGTGTTTCTCTCTGTCTTAAATATTTTAAAGCCTTAATTCAGCTAGCTGCCTTTGTGACTATGTAAATGATTTACCGTTAGATATGTGATGGAAATGAATTGTTGGAGGCTCAAGATACTTTGGGCCCCATGTTCATGCTAAGGTACAGGTTTGTGGAAGTGCCTCAACTGGGTTGGATAATGCCACCAAAAAAAGGAATTGCCTGTGCAGGGATGCCAACTAGTATGATTTTATTGTATTTAGTACGATAAAAACAGTAAAATACGACAATACGATATTACTGGCAAAAAATACCATTTTAAGTCATCTCCTGTCTCCTTCTCATTTTATAAATTCTCTACGAAAACAGTGTGCTGAATTGGTGCTGGAAAAGTCTGGTTTGCATTTGTTTGTATATCATACGTAAGTGCCAATGATCTTTGTGCATGTGGTTTGAAAAGTCTGACTTTTCACTGAAAAATATGATTTTTCAAGAGAGAAAGTCTCATCTTTTTATCATAAGGTTGGCATCTCTGCCTGGGGGAAGTTCCTGCAAATTTTTGTATGCCTTAATCAGTCATTTGTATAACAGAAACCAATAAAATGTACAAAAGACAGCAGAACTTAAAAAATTTTAGCACAAAATGATTTCAGTTCCCATTTTGGTTTCATTTTGTAACATAAACAGGGTTCATAGCCATCCTTGAAAATTTTTCAAGGTCCTTGAATTTTGGTAGGCCTTTAAAAGTCTTTGAAATGTCCTTAAATTGAATGGAATGGTCATTATGTCCTTCAAAAGTCCTTAAATACGTTTATCATTAGTCATATTTGTCTAGGTGTGATTTATTTTTAAGAAAACCCCTTTTCAGAACCATTATATTTATGATGACCAATTCCAGTGTAGAAGTTCAAGTTACTCTACATTGTTTCAAGGACTGCCTGATCGCCCGTGGCAACTACAGATTTTTTTAAGCGCGAGCTATCTCATGTTCAAACAAGCTTGAATAACATATCTCAAAATCTGAATGAAGAAACCATTCTTTCTCCAGCATGAAAGAAAATATTCAAAAATTGCATTTTACAAATCATACCACTACGGCAGCAGCAAAAAAACCAAGCTCCCAATCACAGATGTTAGAATAATCTTCTTGATGCTCAGGGGAAATGCTGTGCATTAGTGATCAGGAGCATGGGATTCAGAGATGTACACACTAAAGTTAGTACTCAAAATCTTGAGAAAATTTGATGTAAAATCCACAAAACATGCTGCAGCATACCGTTGGATAAATTTTACAAACTTGTGCAATTTCTTTCATGGAAGAAAGCTTTGGTCCAACAGATTTGGCAGTATTACTCAGTTTATACAAAACACTAAAACACTCCTTTGGAAATGAGTAAACAAAATTAGAAAATAGTGTATGTTCCAATCAAGTGTGTGTGTGCTTTATTAACGTGCAGTACAAAAGTCAAACAATAAACTAACTGTAACTTAGTGGGAACATATGAATCTTGATCAAATAATAAAAATTACTGATAATCATATCACTTTATAATGGCTTTAAAATGTAGGAGTGAGAGCTTTTGGAATCTGTGAATGCTTACGCAAAATATTTACACCAAAGGTGCAAGATTTTAGTCCTGAAAGTCATGGTTTGATTGCACAGGCAAAGTATAGGTCTTTTAAAGAAGTGTACACTGTAGACAATATGTTTCAATTACAACAACAACACAATCAGCCTAAAGGAACCACAAATAACCCCTAAAAGTACAAATAACATGTAGAAGACCTTTAAATAACTACATGAAAACATTCGCAAGTCTCAGAAAAGTTTTTCGTATGTGGGGCTTCTTTCTTCAAAGGGGCTTGGCATATTGCCTTTACCTAACATGTCACATGTATGTAACCTAACCCTACACATGTGTCTCTGTAGTTGATCTGGTATACAAGTTAAGGCCTAACCAAGAGCCACTGGGCCTACGACATTCTTTCAGTAATTTGCGCTGCAAAGTGGTTATAATTGTTCTGTTTGTTCTTAAATTCTGTTATGCATAGTTTGTAGTATTTATCAATAGGATGACATGGTTTCTTTTGTAAGTTCATTTTAACATTTTTTGGCTCTTTTGGCCACACATAACACTGTTAGGATGAAGTGTTAAACAACTCAGAGAGTGCAAAAAAAGAAATCATGATGGAGTGAATAGGGTCATCAGTTGATGCCAAATGTCTTTTGATGTGTCATTTAAGACCTTCCAATTTTGCCTTATGAATGCCAGATTTGGCTTCAGAATGAAAGCTGTCTACTTAATGTTAAGATGTCCATAAAGGATAAATGACATCAGATTTACATAAATAATATCGACTAGTCATCCTAATGTTTATTTCTAAAACCTTTACCTTTATCAAGGTTTTTTGTTGTGAACAGTACAGCATACATTACCCCTGGCAGATGCTAACCAGTACTAGAGACAATCCCTCTTGGCTGCTGCAGTCATATAACACCCAAATAATAACTAATCTTGTAGGTCCTCATTTAATACCTGGGTGGAGAGATTCAACATGATGGAGAAAATGTATCTACCCCAAAACACTATTTAATGAACCAGGTCGGAGTTGAACTTGCCCATCCTAGAATCACAAGTCTTATGCCTTTACTAACCCCTTGCAGACTATCCTTTTTGTGTTGTTCTTGGGAGAGGACCTTGGTTAGGCTTTCACTTGTGTATCATAGTCACATGACTGATAAATTAGCAAAAAAGGGGAAGGAAAAAAGGAGTTATGGGGACTGATGGCCATTTTATGGAATATATAGTGGCTTGTTGTGGGAGATGCTTTGGTTAATTACAATAAACAGGTCAAGTTGCTACGTATTTACATTTCCTTGAAAGTTTAAGGGAAGTCCATAATTGTATCTAGTGCTATATCAAATATTTCCAAAAATTGATACCTTCATTGTAAGGCATATCAGTTCTGATTATCAGCAGATGCCATTCCAGTAATGATATTTGAGAATTGGGCATACTATATACAAATCCATAGGTTTATGGTCTCAGTCACAAAGTATATAATTCACAGGAGGTAAAATATTGGACTCACTACTAGACATACCAATAACAATAACCTTTGTGTGAAGTGTAGGCCTAGTAATACCATTTGGGTACTTACCTGGCGCAGGAGTGTCCGTGATCACGACGGCAGAGCTCCCAGGTGGGACCTGTTCTATTCAGCCAGTCTAGAATGGGACCACTGTCAGGTGGTGTCAGTTAAGTCAAAGTTTGTCCCGTGGGGACGTTGTTACTCCTTCGGGGAGCAGAACTTCTTCGGGAGTATTGTTTGGTTTTCACCCCTGTCTCTTCACCAGAGAGTCAGGGGACTTAAAGGGAAAAAAAAGAATACCATTTGGGTACTATCAGAAAGGAATGGAAAGAATATTGGGGTATGCTGATATTGAATACATACACAGGGAATAATTTAGCATTCAAATTTTGCATAGCAGTTTTGAGAGTATTTTCTTTCTGCAGTGTAAAATCACTGAAAACCCTATGGTTATGCACACAAAAAAGTGCTACACATTTTTGCATTTGTGTAGCAATTTGGCCAGCTTGTGTAGCAAATTGCGATGCAATACTGGATAAATTATTCCCTGCTTATAGTCAGTCCAACACTTGTGGTGAAATACTTGATACATGTGTGTTTGTTTAATCATGACATTGGATGCATTTGACAGACTTGGCCATTCACCTAAACAAGCAAAGTTTTACGTGGGCCTACATCAGTTGTCAATGAATTTCCTCCAATCTTGAAAGGAATCTTGTTACATGCATAAAATTGACCAAACATATTCTATGCTGCAACGGTATACCATACATTACAAATATGTGAGTTTGTATAGAATGGATCCTGAAAGAAGCAATATTCTTAGGGATACGAAAAGCATGTTGGGCTGTTGCAAAAGTAAGTGATGAAATATTTTGTGGGGTTTTTGATAGTGAAACTGGCAAAGTATGCTAATGAGAGAGATGAGACCTGCCTGAAAATTTTGGAAATGAGACTCGGCCTCCAGGGCTTGGAATTGGTAAGGTAGCAACAAAAATGCAATTCTATATTTCCTTTTGTGCCTTAGTTTGTTAGTAATTACAATTGCTTATGATTAATTTCTGGCAAACTTTACAGTGTGACCCCTTTATGCCTTAAACAGTATGAAATACAAGGGGTTAGTGGCCAATTGGCCCCCTCAGCAGCCAGAGTTGCCACCAGAAAGATTCTGAGGAGGGCAAAAATATATCAAATGTGACCAAAATTGCCCTTTTCCACTTCTGAATAATTGTCAAGGATAGTGATAAAAGTAGCCCCTCCAGTCCTCAAAATTGCCCTGTAAGCTGTTAGCGGTGTGGTTATTTCCAAAAGATTTTAAGTATCTCTGAGACAAAAAATGAAGTCTCAGTCATGTATTTTTAATACGGAGTTGTTTTCAGATCTTTGTACATGCAACATTCTCAGTTTTTATAATTGACACAAGCAAATCACCAATCGTGGTGATTAGCTGGAGTAGTCATGTTCAGTAGTGAAACTAAATTTGAGGAAGAGGCCTGTAGGTGTTAACGAAGTGAAAATGGACAGGTTTAACAACAGTCAGAAATTTTTTGTTAAAGCAGGCTTTTAGTCAAAAATAAAGTCACATTCCAGGATGCATCTGTCAGTTCTGTAGTATGGCCCCTATGAACTTTTGGTCAAAGTTAACACTGCTAGGTGATATGTGTACCTCAGCCTGTCATCTAGAATTGCCCAGCAGTTTCAGTTGTAGTTAATAGTTAATAAATCGATTGGTGTCCTAGCAGTCACCTGGGGTCTAGCCACAGATGTTGGGGTTTGAAAAAAACCCCTTTTTCAAACCTTTGGTTTTATTAGCCTTGTGAATGTGTTTCAGTGCTTAGCCTGTGTCATTTTGAGGTACCAAGTGCACCAGATTGCAGGGTTTGGATCCCCCTCCCCCTCGCTCATTTGGAAATCTTCTGACACCTCTGTGACCACAAGAATGTTGCTCTAGTATGCAGATCAGGTTATTTAAAAATCACAGCTTTCACCTTCGTCATAAGAGTAAGAATCATATGTATTACAGAGTTAGAAGAGAGAAAATTATGTATCATAGAAAGTTGTTTTCTTATGTACATGTTAATCATTATGCAATACATGGTAAAGACAACCATACTTATGCTGGTTACATTATGTTTTGTTTTATAAAAAATTTAAGAAAACAAAGTAAGCAAACAGAGGCAGTGTTTTTACATTGTCTCTTTTTGTCATAAGTTTGAATTTAAATGTTAAAGGGCCTCTAAGCTCATCCCAGAGAGTAACAGTTCTCCCAGCTAAGTTAAATTCTAGCCCTGCCTTCAATTTGAGTACAAGCAACTGTCTATAGTAATAGAACACTTCCAAGACAGAGCCACAGTAGCTTGCACTGAGTTTCAATTGCTGGAGGCAATATTGGAAAGCAAAATGTGTGTGACTATGAGCCTAATTAGGAACACGACTGACTGTTCAAACCATCAGTGACTTGAGAACAGCATCGTCTATTAAAAGAAGGGTCTAAGCTCAAATCAAGCTTTGATATATTAGAGGGGTACTTATTCTAAGAAATCTGCTGAAATTTCCATTGAAATCCAATGTGCGTGGCTCAAGATATCAGCAGATAAAGTTGTCTGTCACATTTTCATCACAAAGTGAACTTGAAGCAAACACATATGATGTCTTACCCTCACATTAATGAGCACTCTTTTGTTTTTCTTTAAATTTTATCACCAATTTTCTCCTCAACAATCGAATGTTACAGCAATCCGATTGCATGAGAGGCATGGGAAAATTACAAACTGGGAGGTCCTATCCCTATTAATTGCAAGGTCAACACAACAGACTGAATAAACAGAGGAAACAAAGCATTCCTTATCAATGTGAGGAAGTGATATCAGGGAGCTGCCTACTAATATAACTTCCACTTGCCTTTGGGTCACAAATGTTGTAACCTCTTTTGCTGATATCTCGAGTAATGCAAGTCCGATTTGAATGAAGTTTCACCAAAATGCATAGCTTTAGTTCCTCTTTCACATACGAAAAGTAAATTTTTGCTTAAACCCCCCTTTTAAGGTCTGCATTGGCAACAAAATTCTTGAAGCAATTCTCAACTCTGCTACTAAATGTAGACAGACGGTAAATTTTGACCTGTCTCTTACCACTTTAAAGCTTAGTTCCCTGCAGTTGCCTGGAGAAACAAGATTTGTGTAAAATTTATGACCTTAATTGCAAATCTCCTAACCTCAGTCAAATAATTTCTCACCCCAAATGTATGACACCTATAATGGAAAACTTCATGGAAAATTTATATTTCTCCTGTCTCGTTAAAACAGAGTTCGTCTCGACATCCTTAAATTTAAAGGGAGGCCTTGGGTTACAAGCCACATGAGTATGTGACTAGCAATTAGGAGTTATTTGCTGCTCGTATCCTCCGAAGGATATCTCCGTAAATGAAACCGTAGCAGCTTTACACCAAACACCAGTAGCTTGGGGGTGGGAGGTGAAGGAGAATTTCCCCATCTATTTTGTCCTTGGGCACAAGTTTACCCCCTCACCGCCAGGAGGGTACGGTATCTCCTTAAAGTTTAAACGCTATTGAATCGCTACAGTGCCATTAAATACGCACGCCCATTCCCAGAGTTTCCCTACCTTAAGTCCATCTGGCGTTACAGATGTGGGCATCAAACAGTTGGGAGCATGGGCGGCTCTAAGAAATTTTGTTTGGGGGGGCAAACTCAAGTCCGTATTCAGGGAGGTTCGGAAGACCCCCTCCCCAGCAATATTAATGGTCAGCTCCAGATAGTAATATAGCCTCAACAGGAGTATGCATAGGCGTAGGGGCCCAAGTTGATTGGGGGAGGGGGGGCTGTAACGATCTGCCCGAAAAATAGAAAGAAAAATGTCCGCGCGCGTCCAAAATGTTAATGTACATATCATATCGGCATGCATCCGTTATCACACCGCATGCCAATTGCATACAATAATTTGCCACGTTACTAGCTATTCCAATTGGTTATAATTCTGGGGGAAGTCGTTACAAAAATGCTGCTAATAATCAATGGTGTAGCCAAGATTTCTCTCATGTGGGTGGGCAGGCACTATGTTGTGTGATCGCCGGCCTGGGGGAGGGGTCTAAGGGGAGGGGGTGTCCCCCTCCCCTTTGAAAATTTTTTGAAAAATTAGGTGTCCATACATGCAATCTGGTGCCACATATGCTACCTTTGAAGTAAAATTTTGTGTTTTAGTTTAGGTACAAAAAAAAAAAAAATCGGTGTCAGTGACGGGGGTATGGTCTAATGGCTCCTCAAATACACCACTGATAATCATAATATATAAGTTTAACCATTAAAAACACTGGTGGATTAATACCGAATATATAGGTACTGGTGCAATCCAAATCAGAACTATGTTTTAATTACCAAGGAAGTTTTTTTAAAGTATCGACTTCCGTTAAGCTACATTATTGCATTATTTTTCTTTCAGTAGGTGCCCGAAAATTTCTCAGAATATTGCCCAAATTTTCACAAAAATATTTTGTTGGGGGAACTGCAACCCCCCAGCCCCCTGCCTCCTACGCCTATGGGAGTATGGTTATTATTATGTATTACAGCGATGCCCCATGTAGTTTTCAAAAGCTCTTCAAAAACCATTTCAGGCAGTTAGTCATGAGCTGACTAAAAAATAAATACAACCATGTCAACCGATCGCTACCGTACTACCATAGGGGTGGAGTAAGAGCCAGGTGAAATGGGCAAAGCGGCTTGATCCATTTGTATAAAATGAGCCCCACCTTTAAATATTTTATTGCTTCTTTCATTGTGCCACAATATGTTTCAGCTTTGCCAAGAAGCCATAAAATGTTGGTTTTCTGGATTTTTTTCATAAACTAACGAAGATTTCGATCATGAAGACACTTGAAAACGATGAAATGGTAGCACTAATATTTTGGATCTCAGTACCGTTTCGAAACGAATGTTTTTTTATTTTACAGGGGGAGGGGAATTCCCCTAACTCAGAACGACGTCTCATCCTATATACAAATACCTAGGCCACTAGTCAAAAGTCTCATCACACTGAGCTAAGATTGACTGTTTGGTGTGTTTATTTTAAATCAATTGAAACGGTATATACTTTAGCACAGAGGTGGAAAACCTTTTGCTTATAACAGGCCATTTCACAGTCATAAGACCACTCGTGGGCCAACGGCGCTGTCAATTTGGACAAGGGAAGGGAAACCTCTCCTTCTATGGGAAACTCAATACTTTTAGACTACATGCCCGTTACAACTTTTTATAGACAGATACCTATGCTAATCTGGCCAGGTGACACCCTGGCAAAACCGCTTTTAGTCGTGGATGGTAAACAACACGGCTTATGGGTTGTGTATCTAATGACCCCGAAAGCTCTGAAGTGTCTGCAAAACTATGGGCATTTAACTCCAGCATTACCGTTACACTCTGTAAATGACATTATGATGCCTACGCTAATCAGATTACAAATATCACAATGTGATCATTTGTTTTGATTACCTTAGCTCGCACTAACGGCAGGTCCATTTGTGATGTCTGAAGTATATATACGGTAGTAGCAAACAAGCAACTGAGAAAACGCGCGCGAAGCGCGCCGAAAAAATGACGTTTTGAAAGCACTTTATTAATGTTTAACCTTCACATTGCATTGGAAAGTTATTCACTCCTTTAATTTTAAGCCCACTCAAGGAAAAGGGAGGGCCTAACCCATCTCGAATTACATGTTTTTTTATTTCTTATTTTTATTTTTGAAAATTGAAGACCATGCTTTGCAAACTTTTGGGGGGGCAAGTGCCCCCCGTGCCCCTATGGCGAGCCGCTAATGGTTGGGAGCCTGACCACCCTGCGATACCTCCGTTACAGTCATATTTTTACATATCTGTGCGTAAACCGGAAGTGCTTAATGCAGAAACCCAGCGAAAATAGGCCAACACATCTGCGAATGGTTCGCTCTCATAAAAGGTTATATTGTTGCATACCGTATTCACTACTCGTTTCGGCTCCATCTTCGGAAGCACCGGTATTGCGTCCAAATATGCCTTGATTTAATTATTAAGACGAAAACGTTACGGTGGTTCATGACTTAATGAACTAACAACAACTTCGTTGGTGCAGTCTGGTGCAACTCAAAAAAATTGAGAGGTGAGTAAAGCAGATTTTTGGAATTGTAGAAATTGGTATTATCAGTGTTATATAACGCAACTGTTGGTAGGGAAAGGGTAATTCTTCATACATGGGAAGTTTCAGCGAGTTTCATAGATCAGAAAGTTGATAAATCAAACCTTATTTAAGCCTCACTTTTTTATATTGTCCTTAAGTCAGGAAAGATAGTCGATGCACTGAACACATCTGCACGAGCTGTGGAATCGCCGCGCTCTCGGCCAATAACGATTTCGAAGCTTGGCTGGATGAGCGTGCCCTATTGTCTGCGCCTTTCATTGTCGAATGCCGCCCCCTTTATAGATTTGGTTCTAATAATTTTATTTTGAAGGAGTCTAAAGTGTCCTCTGACGGTAAAATGTAATCACCTAGTCAATTTAAATTTGTATACATACCCTGGTTACGTAATTCCTGACTGTTTGATTCCTTTCAATGATGTGACAGTGTATTTTGTTGAATTGTTTGCTTTTTGCAGAATATCTCCTTGCTTTCCCTTTAATAGTCATTTATGTTGGGAAACAACAGAAATACCGTAACAGAAACTTGTAAGTGAAAGAAGTAATTTATAAGATCCAGCTAATGTCACAAAATAAATTCAGGACGACTGCTTGTATTCTTTGAAGAAAAAACAAGGAAGTTACGGAAGATACAGCGTAGCTGAATGTACCAAGTCCTCATAATTTTAGGTTTATACCAGGGAGCTGTTACGGAGCTGCTACTCAATCAGGAGGTTATTGTCGGCAAGCCTGATAGTTTCAAAGGAGAGGCAAGTGTTTCATCTCCTTTCGTAACAGCTCCCTGCTTTTACGAAGGCAGCACAAAGTGGAAGGGCACTAGGGATTTTATATCCCTTGGCCACGGGCCTGCAATAGCAATTGTTGGACTGAAATAGGTTGTTTGTTTATCTTCTGAATTTAAATTTTGATTTTATTTTAGTGTTAATCTAAACGTACATGCGCACTAGCATAATCTCAAAGCCAACATTCCTGATGTGTCAAGGTGTGAGAAACAGACGCCATATTACCCCTTCTCTTTCTCCTCCCCGAAAATAAAAGAAATAGATACCATTTATACCGCTACCCCCTACCCGTAGCAAATGATTTCACCCAATTCTGTCTATTCTATTTCTATGCTATGTGATGTTTGGATTGTCATATGATGACAACACCTAGTTGCAAGATAGTTTGACAAGTTTAATTACAGAAGATAGATTACCCTTCAAGTCTTTCTTTTTTACTTACGTAGTATCTGTTAAAGAGGCAGATTGCTCTCTTTCTGCTGCTTCAAAAGTGCCCACAAAATGATTTGTGATTTACCATATACCGTTGTTATCTCTGACTGCTGACAAGCTTGGCATAGAGCAGGGGATCTACTTTTCAAGTAGCCAACCTCCCGAGATCTACCAATCCAGTGTCAAAATCGCAAACCGTAGATGTGAACTTAGTAGTCTGGTACTCTTAATGTGTGCCGATTTTATGCACTATAGATGGCCTATCGCGTCAGCTAAGTTCTCAGTTTATTATAACAAAACAGAACATACACTATCACACAGTCACACATAAAAACTATGTTTTTTTTTTGTTTTTTTTTTTTTCATTTTTTCCTACTCCCCTCACGGTCGACTTGGGATCAGTCGGCGGTCTACCAGTAGACCTCGATCGACTGGTTGGGCACTCCTGGCCTAGAGTAATGATTTTTGTCGTAATGCAGAAAATAGCGAGAACAAAGAAGAAAACCGAAAACACGGGATCACGGAAAATAACACTTTGAGATAAATGTGAAAGAATGGAGGAAGAAATCAAGATAAAAACATTATGAACACAAAATGCGAAGGTAGCACTTAAAGGAAGAAAGCAGTCGCCCAAGTTCATTTTCAAAAATCTGCTAAATCTTTCAGATCTCTTATTTCACTCACAAGTACCTTTCATTATGTTTCTGTATAAAAACATTGAATACTGAAAGTAAACCAAGGAGTTATTCTGCATGAGCAAATATGTAGCATAGATATTGGCAAACGATTGACAGGAGCCATTCCTGAATTAAGATGACGGGGTGCACTAATTCAAACTGCATGGGGACTGCACTTTCCCTTTAAATGCATGTTCTAGCGACCAAATTTGATGTTTTCAAAAAAAAAAAAAATGCAGGTAAATTTTCTGTGTTAGGCAGTTAAACTCCGATCTCAAGAGTAACTTGCGTTAGGGAGATACTAAAATTTTTGAAGAAATATTTTTTTTTCACCTTCAGCAGTGCATGATGGGATGTCTGTGATGTCATCTGGGCAAATTGATTTAACGTACCTTTTTTATTTCTTTATAAACCTGGTATCACTTTATTTCACGGTATCATGAATGTGGAACAATTTTACATGCAATATATCTACCCGGAAAAAAATATCTTAACACCAGAACAATATCAAATTTCAAGGACAAACAAGGTACCCAATTATAAGGAATATCAAAATTAATCTGGGGCAATTTGCCCAATTGGCATCACTTTCTGTGTCCTTGAGGAAACGTGGAAGCATTTCTTGACAAAAGTACCCAATCTTCAAGAAGGGCCGGATATCTTGAGTTAGGAATGGAGTTTTGGTACAGCAGGGGTTTTGGATGACGGGTGGCGGAAAACTTTTCTTTCATATCAGATTACAAAATGACAGCAGACATACAGGCGTATTGAAAGACGTTTCACAATGAGAGCGTTAGGTGTTTGCCCTTAACTTTTCCTTGACTGGCAAACAGGGGTATGAAATTTGCCCAGATTTTGTCCTGAATCGGCAACTTTTTCTTTACTAATGATCTTCAGCCCCAGCTCTCCGTCTATTACGCTTATGAAAACAGACTGGAGGTAAACAAAATTTAAAGACAAAAAATGAGGGGGGGGGGCGGTATACTACAGAAGGCTTACAATGAGACAACAGAAAATAACACCACAGTAGACGGAACATGGAAAACTTGACACAATAGCTTAGAGGCTCCACCGCTTTCAAGAAAAGAAGCGATATGTTGGACTGGAGCGAAATTAGGCACCGTAGTTAGCTATATTTTGTGGAGGCAGTACATAGACTGGAGACAGTCTTTGAGAGAATAAAGCATAGGCGTAGGAAGCTGTTTCTCTACTAAGTTGGGGTATGAACGTTGTTTCAGATCCCGGTCCTGGGGGTTGTCCCTCCCCTTGGAATTTTTTTAATATTTGAGGGTCTTAGATGCAATTTGGTGAAAAATATTGAGCATATTGTAAGGGGAGCAACTGCAATTTTTTGACATTTTTTACAAAAGAAACAAGTAAGGGGTTTTCGTCCTTGAAATGAGGGAGACAAAGCATATATACTTCCGCCCCACCACACTTTTGACTGGGGCTCTACTCCCCGCCCCGCTTCCTTTCCTACGCCTATGGAATACACTAAGTTTGAGCAGGGAGGTGATCATCTCCCTGGTTTAAGACTATCCTCTTTAACCACTGCTTACGTTATTGTAATGATTAACGATCCACGAGGCGTCGTTTTTACCATATCACAATTAAACAACGTGAGTGACCAAATTCGACAAACATGCCATGCAACTGATTAACGCAATATTTATCTTTATTCCACGGTCAAAGGTCACATTGATGACTCGATGATCTGTCGTATAGTGCCAGTTGACTAAACATGTGCGCATATCAATTAAAACTGTTTGCTTGTAAGCTTTGTTGGAATAGACGTATTCAATTCTCAGTTCTAGTTTCCGGCCGCCGGCACTTCCATCAACTTTTTTCTTTGAAATTCCCTCGCAGGGCCTGGCAGTTGGTATAAGATAAATACATTACAGTGAGTTGTTTCACTTATTTAACAGTTTAATAAGCCTGACTTATCATTGCAAGAAATACCGTAGAGCCTTCAGTTATTTCTGTCCGATTCGTGCTATAGGCATAGCACGATTAATATCTACCCGTGTTTTGCACAATTTCAAACCGTGTTTACATTTAAAGGTCGGTTCATTATGGCGAGAACTAAGTAAGACCATTACGGCCATATGTTACAGGACATATAGCTCTACCGCAGCTCATTTATACGTCCTCGGGAGAAAGACTAGCTAGGATGTACTAGGCCCGTTAGTTCCCACCTAATTGTTCAACCGCGTGCTTTCTCTAATCTCTTTATCAAATGCGATTACATGAAATGTTGATTTGACCTTTAATTATGCAAATAGCCGAACTAAACTGTTGATTGAGGAAAGCGAATGATTTGGTACATTAAGCAGCAGCATCCACCCTGCTCGAAATTAAATAAGCTGGTATACGGACGGCAACTAGAATTCTAAACAGAAAACTGTAGGTACGGCTTTTGCGTCTCGGGTCTTTCTGACATCGACGAGTGCAGGTGACAGAGAACGAGATAATCTGGGCAGGCCCTGGAGTAGAGGGGAAATAGGACGGGGCGGGCAGGGGTGAAGTAGCCAGGTTTCCTTCAGCTGAAACTAAACTGAAAGTACACACAAGACGATGTGACTCAAATGAGAGAGGACAGGAATTGTAAGGTACCATTTGGTTTATTAAGTAAACTCCTCTCTTCACTAACCCTCCTTTCTCATTACATGATCAGAATGCTACATGAGTAAAGTTTTTCATAACCCCATCTGGACATAAGGAAACCATTAAGCCTAGTTTGCACCACTTGGTTGGCTCGAGGAAAGCAACCGCAAAACTAACAAAATTGTTTCAGATAATACCAGAAATGTTTTAACAGGGGGCTCTGAAGGTCCTCAAACAGAAAATATGCAACTTTTTTGTGTTCCAGTTTAGCCTAGAGTTTCTTAGACCGAACTTTTTTTCTCCCCTTAAAATGACGAAAACTTGGCAATCAAATCTAGTTCTGTCTTAAAGAATACTAGAATTAAATATTACCAGACTCGTTTCCAAGAACAAATATACCTTGTTGTCGCAGAATCAAGATGTGCCCACTGAAAATGCGCAAAAGTCCCCCACATTTCTCTTCTCAAAAAAACACCAAGTTCCCCAAAGGTCGAATTCCTGCTCCACAACTTGGTGCAGGGGTCGATTCTAGCGTTGTACCGATATGCCAAGTAGTCGATGGTACCGGTACCGATATTTCAATTCTCACTATCGGCCGATACCGATCCGATACCGATATTTGAGGAATGAACAAAATACACACTACACCATAGGCTATTGGCCACTACCACTAAGTGACGTTTCGTTTCACTCATTCCCAAAGCGAAACATATCGTTGTCCGTCAAAAACATCACAAGGTCATCAGTTCGTATAGGCCTACAAGTCTAGATTCCAATCACTCAGTGGTTGTTGAAGTATCGGCCCATGAATAAATGAAGCCGAAATCCCTATGCTATTTACTGTGAAATAGCCAAATAGCTGATTATGGTTACGTTTCCAAAACTTTGAATCAGTTCAGGCATTCAAATCTTTATGAAAAAGATTATTTCATAAAGCGGGCCCCCTCCCCTTCTCCCAAAACATCTGTTCTAATTTAAAGGATGAAATTACATTCGCAACCTGTCGACCCCCCCCCCCCATGCATAACAGTCACCTTACGGGATGCCTCATTTTTCCCCACGAGGTTATGGGCAAATCTGATTTTCAAATTTTTTCAAATTTGTTTCAAAATCATGGTTAGGGTTTATGTTAAGGGTTAGGGTTACGTAGACTGGGTTTGTTTGGCCTGTTCATCTTTCATAATCCGGTGTCAGAATTAAAATAAAAGGGTCGAAAAAGCTGTCATTTTGGAACTAGGGGTGTGGCCTATTTCCAAGAAGCTGATTGGTCCATTAGCATGATTTGCCCATAGCCTCGTGGGAAAAAATTGCGCGGGCTGGATATAGGCCTACGATGTACGGAAACAGTCTACATATAGTCTAACAAGAGTTGCAATAACCCTAACTAAGCCTAGGCGATACCTTGCACCCGCGCCGCTAAACACCTGAAGCATGCCCAAGTAGTAGAAACCTCGAACACTATACGCGAATCAAAACCTGTACCATTTGTGAGTACAAAGATAAGGCTATTAGTACGTAAATGTTTACGAAAATTTATGCTTTTAAAACTTAGTGAGTGCCAAAATGGCGTTCGTGCAAAGTTTTTGATAGAATGAAGGGTGCCTTAATTTCAACAGTAGTAGACCGAGCTAGCTCCGTATGGAGATCGGTAGGTTGCTGCATGCGAAACATAGGCCCTATAGAGACTTCCGCAAAAGGCATGGGTCGACAGTCGGTATGAATGGATAATGAAGAGGTTAAAGTGTAGCGACATGCAGGCAAAGGTGCATAGCCGTATATTCCTGGCTCTGCGTGCAATACACGGAGCTCTTCAAGGTACTGAAGACTGCAACATGTAGCATACTGGTTCCTGTTTTTGTACCTGTGTAAACATATCTTTTCATGGGTCAAAGGATAAGAATTTACTCATACAAAAGTTTTCTATAGAATTCTATAGAAATGCCTATAGAGCTCTTTAGAACTCTACAGAATCAACGATTTTCTATAGAAATGTTAAGAGTCCTCTATAGAAATCTGAAGTCCTTTTAGAGTTCTATGGAATTTCTATAGAATTTTCCATAGCTCAGTTTCTACATATAACAATCTCTGTAGAACAATCCTACAGGATACTCTCTATAGAAATTCTATAGAAACATATTGATACATTTCTATAGAACTTTCATATTAAAAGTTTCTATAGAATTTCTATAGTTTCTATATAACATCTAATTTGCATAATAATTATTTAAAGCATTTAAAAGGTGCATTCAAATCCCCTCTCTTTGATCTTTGCAATGATATAAAGGTCCCCACACAAAATATTCTTCTAAACTGAGCAAAAATTCTTGAAAATATTCCCTTCTTTATTCACTGAAATTACTTATGGTATAGAGCAAGTGGGTTCGGCCAAAATTTGAACATAAAAATTGTAAATTTATACTTAGGGCAGGTCTAAATCAATCTAGATATGTAGCAAGAGACGTTTTAGCACAAAAGATATGTAGTTTATTAAGACAGGTAAAGAACATATTAAGATGCATGAACTATATTTCTTTAAAAAAATATGTAATAACATTTTTCACTGTAACCAGCTTGTCAAAGATGTGATACATATAACATAGCTCATATTTTTCTGCCAAACAATTTCCTCGAAAATTACACCGAATTTTGCTCTCGACCCCTGGCTGAGAGGCTGATATTGTTGGCGGTTCTGTGGGTGGTTGTCGGTTGCGTTTTGCTCCGGTCCGGTTTGGGTTCTTTTGTTTCTCAGTGCCTGTTTCTATGTACTTACAAAGCACCTGGCTGAGAGGCATTGAGAAACAAAAGAACCCAAACCGGACCGGAGCAAAACGCAACCGAAAACCACCCACAGAATCGCCAACAATCTCTCACCATCCACACCCAGCAAAGGAAACGGAAGAGTCTTTGTTACCGCTAAGTTCCGCTAACAAACCATCAAAGAACACAGCAACACAAGGCCAAAACAACACACGCCCAAAGGCAACAACACGCCCGAAGGCAACCACAGCGCAGAGGGAGACGGGAGGGGGGGTCCACCTGCCACACTCAATCACTATTCACTATTTACAGTTTATTTACAGTATATACAACTATTCACATGAAACAAAAACAAAACTCCCGAAGAGATTGAACGAGCCCGGCAGGGGATCGGGAACGTCCACTCTCCTCGGGAACCCAAACTGAACTGGGCAAATACAGGTGCACCTTGCCCAAGGGTGCCCCGGAGGCAGTTTTGACAAAGGGTAGCCTCATTATACCCACGTTTAAACAAACTCCACAACCTGTTTCTATGTACTTAAAAAGCTCTCCCCTGGCTGAGAGGGGCCGCCGAAGAGAGCGGACGTGCTGGTGCTGGTGCCTCACCGAGCTCGTTCGATCTCTTCGGGACTTTGATTTGGTTTTTGTTTGCTTGTTTTAGTTGGGTGTAAATAGTGTACATATTCTGGAAATAGTTTGTAAATAAGGTGGTCCATTAGTTTTCCCCTTCGGGGTTGTGGCCCTTCTGGGCAGTTTCTGGTAGTTTGGTCAGGTGTTGTCTTTTCGTTTCGGGTGTCTGTGGCTATTAGGGAGCGGTGTTGCTGGTTTTGGTTTGTTTGTGTGGGTGATGTTAGTCTGATTTTTGGTTGTTGGCCATATGTACTCCTTTCGCCGGTCTGGCCGTGTCCGTTTTTCAGAACGTAAATAGCACACCCCTGGCTCTTATGCCGGAGATACGAGGGGACACTGAAAAAGTGTAAGCATCTTGGAGCAAAAGTCTCATACACATTATGTTCATAGCATCGGATGGACAATGTCTATATGTTTTTCACAGAGAGTAAGTGCAGACATTTATACAGTTCCTATAGAACCTCTATAAAGTTTCTATAGAGCCCCACTCATTCTCTATAGAAACTTACAGGGTTTAAGGGTTTCTTAAGAGTTTCTTCAGAGTTATTCCCAAGAAATTCTGCAAGATTCAATAGAGGGTCTTTAGGATATTCCTTTAGAATTTAGTTAGTTAGTTAGATAATATTTAACGACACACCAACACGAATGTGTTATATAGTGTCAACTAGATTAATTCGTTTCAAGTCCTCCCCTTTAGTCGCCTCTTACGACAGGCGGGGAATACCGTGGGCATATTCTACAACCCCCAGCCCACAGGGGGCCAAAGACTATAGGACTTTCTACAGGAATTTCTATAGAAAATCTTATACAGTTTCTATAGATTTTTTTTTTTTTTTTTTGCTATAGAAGATTTTTTTATGGGCAGAGTCAAGCTAACTTAAATAATGCAAAATTTATGAAGTATAAGATGAGAAATATCGGTAAGGCAGTATCGGCATATTGGGTAAATTTTGCCGATACCGATACCGGACGAAAAATGGGTAATACGGTATCGGCCGATACCGGTACTGAAGACTGATGATCGGTCCAACGCTAATCGATTCTACTTCCTTCTCCTTTGAGTCTACATCTTGAGTGACTATGAAACTTCTCACAGGCTCCCAAAATCTGCCAACCTCTCGTTCCCCACCATAGTCTAGCACATACAAGGAAAATACTGCTCTTCCATTGGCTCAAGCGGTAGGTAACTTTTCCGATTGGCCAAAAGAAGCCTGGAATAGCACTCATCTTGTGAAACAGGCTACAAATCTGAATTCACAAAGCACTAATGTTTTAAAATAATTTCTCAGTTATCACAATAAGCTCCGCTTCCCATCCTGCCCACTTTACCAGTTTACTAAAACTTGTAAACACCCAACTGTCTCCCCTTTGATCTACCCCAAGAACGGAATCAACTCGGCCGTGATTCACCCTACTGTTGTGAAACTTTCAGACATGTGCACACAGGATCCCTTGCCCCTACATTTCAAAACTTTCAGCTCTGTGTTTTGCCTTTCTCATCCTGTGAATCACATAAATTCCCACATTATTGAGAGGACAAAGACCTAGAATTTTCGTAATAGTGCCCAGTAGTAGGAATTAGTTGCTTACCCGTTTTCCGGGAGGTTGTAGTTGTTCCATGGTCCGCCGCACATACAGGACTAACACCAAAGTACGTAGGAAGCTATACAAGGAAGCTGCAACTGTGGTAAATTGAATGCACTGACAAACCGAAAATTCAATTTGTCGCCAGAAACGAAAAAATTGCTTTCAAATTTACCGGAAAATTGACTAATAAAACAAGAACTAGGTCTTGGGCATTGTTAGAAGTTTTCAAGGGCACAGGAAGTGGGGGGGCTAAAGCCCCCTGTCAAAATGTGGTGGGGCAGAAGTATGCTTTCCCCCTCAAATCAAGAACGAAAACCCCTTGTTTGTTCCCTCTGTAAAAATGTCAAAGATCTGCAAATCTCTTCCTTACGATTTGCTCAGATATTGCACCATACTGCATCTAAGGGCTCTCAAATATTCAACAATTACACCCTCCCCCACCCCCCCCCCGGACGGCAGTCCGAAAGAACGTTAAGTCCCAAGTCGAAAACAGCTCCCGAAACCTAAGGAAGTTTTTATATGTTATACATAGATGCCTCCTCCCATGGTGATGGTAATGCTTTGTTAAGTGGTCACTAACCCTCCTACAAGTAGGCGTAAACTGAGTAAATTTTGACGGAGACAGGTATGGAATGACATTATTTCCGAGTCACCGTTCATTGTCAATGCCAGTCGCTCTTTCCTGATTTGAAACACCCTAGCCTAGATGAACCTATCAAATGTTCTCTTTCATACCCTTCATAACAGTGGCGTAGCTACGGGGGGCTTGATAATCGCTTCTCCCCAAGACCCCCCCCCCAATGGCGATCTGGGCAAAAAAATTCACCCACTCCGAATAATTTTGAGTAGATTCTGATTGATTGTGACAAACTCAATGTGTCTGAGAATAAAATAAAATCAAAGTTCACATTTTTCCCCATTCTAGCTGACACTCTATAACACATTCGTGTTGGTGTGTTGTTAAACCTCATCTTAGTGGTGTAGCTAGACATTTTTTGTGGGGGGGGGGGGCAAAAGCAAAAAATTCCGACAGATTATATTCTTGATAGTTGTACGATTCGAAATTCTGGAGACCTTTTTTTTTGACACCGACTATTGATTTTCACGTTGACATATCGATGTGTAATTCTGCTTAAAAACATAAGAAGTGTTGTAAGTGTTTCAAATGAATTGTTTTTATTGTTTTTATTTATTTCCGACAGAGACTAGAAATTTCCGACAGAGGCCTTCGGAGGCTTTGTGGGGGTAACCCTCTAGCTACGCCACTGCCTCATCTAACTAACTGCTTGAAAAGGTAGCATATGTGGCACCAGATTGCATGTAAGGACACCTAATTTTTAAAAATTTTCAAAGGGGAGGGGAACACCCCTCCCCTTAGACCCTCCCCAGGCTGGCGATCACACAACATACTGCATGCCCCGCCCCCCCCCCCCCCCGTGAGAGAAATCCTGGGTCCGTCACTGAGTAATACGAGATTCAAACTTGCAATCTTTGGACCAAAAGTCCGACCGGCTGAGGTAATCCGTCCTCACAGAAATGTGTAATAATATAAAATCGAACTTTACATTTTGTTCACAAAAATTTCACTTCTTGATGGCTGCTATCAAGCCAGGCAAGTGCCATTTCCGGCGATCTGGGTTGTATTAAAATCTTAAATTTTCTTGGTACGCTTCGCGCCAACCATGGTGGCGCTCCGCTTAGACAGTAAACGGGAGCCCCCACAAAAAATCTCCAGCCCCCACCCCCAGATCCCCCAAACAAAATATCCTAGCTACGCCGCTGCTTCACAATTATGGACTTTGCAGTAAAAGGGAAAACACAGTCACCCAAATTGGGATAAGTGTACGCGTGTATTCTGTTCCATTAATATCTATTGAGACTCCTGTGACAATATTTTCTCAGTGAATTGTGAAATTCACGCAGAGTAACTCTTTGGTTTACCTAAAATATCCAACGTTTTTGTTCTGAAAAATCATAAAAGATATTTTTAGGGAAATTAGAGAAAATTGTGAGACTTGGCTGTTGTTTCAACATAAGTTTGGGGCGACTGTTTATGCCCTTTAAATGGCCATCTCGTCCCACATAGTTACCATGCTCATACTTTTAACAGACTTATAATCAAGTCGAGACTCGAGTCAGAACCTTCCAACACTACCTGACTTGAAAAATTCAGGGGAATTTCCCTTATTGAAATAGCAAAGAAACTTGAATCAATGACTTGACTTGAGTGGCTTAAATAGCTGAAGTTGACTTTGTTTACTTTGTTGTGACTTTGCTTACAACTCTGAATTCTATATAACCCCTATTCCTACTAGAAGAAGATATGTCTGTTGCCCTTGCTCTCGGACAAATGTTCAGTAGCCTGTACTGGTTTCAATTCATTCGAGGTCATGTTCTGCTGAGTTCATTACTGTGAGTAATTTATATACAGAACTACTGTAATCTGTCCCGTGGGCGATACAACATCTCATTCACAGATCTGCAGATGTCATCGTAGACCAGCCCACAGGCATTCGGAGCATTATATATATATATATATATATATATATATATATATATATATACATACATACATACATACATACATACATACATACATACATACATACATACATACATACATACATACATTACATACATACATACATACATACATACATACATACATACATACATACATACATACATACATACATACATACATACATACATACATACATACATACATACATACATACATACATACATACATACATACATACATACATACATACATACATACATACATACATACATACATACATACACTATACTATATATATTAACAAGGTAGGACGGCTTCAACGGTCGGATGATTGGCAAATGACGAAGCCAAAATCTGCAAAGCGGACTTGCCTTCTGCTGTGCTTTACCTTGCATATGCATTGGGCCTACGCGTCCTGTGAGAGAGACCGAATGGATAGCTACGCAGGCAATCGCAACTGCCGCGTAACGGTCGACCGTTGAAGCCGTCCTACTTTGTTAATATATATAGTATAGTGTGTTTGTATGTATATATAATGTTCCGAATGCCTGTGGACCAGCCATACTAGCTAAAATATCTGAAGCCGTTGTATGAAGTTATGTTAAACAATATATAGGCCACTTGCCATTTGGGCAGTTTGCAACGTATGGTCTTCATTCATTAACTGAAACTAACATCAAGCAAGAAATAATTACGGGAAAGTGAAAGTGTCGCTAAATTAGGAAGTTACCATTCCTTCATCTCACAAATTTCGTAAAACTTTGACTGGGCCACTTGACTACTTGAAGTATGAATTAAAAGAAGGGTAGTCAATATAAGCTCAAATCAAGTTTTGAAATGTTAGAGGGGTACTTATTCTAAGCATTCTGGTGAAACTTGCATTGAAATCCGATGTGTGGTTCTCAAGATATTAACAGTTAAAGTTGTCACATTTAGTCAATGCAAAGTGAACTTGAAGCAAGCACATATGACGTCAAAGCCTCACATTAACGAGCAGTCTTTTGTTCTTTGCTTTTGTTTTTCACATGCTATCGGAATGTGATTGCATGAGAGGCATAAGAATTTTACAAACTTCACATTCCACATAAGGAGGTCTTAGACCTATTAACTTCACGGTCAGCACAACATACTGAAAAAAACAAAGGAAACCAAGCATTTTTCATCAATGAGAGGAAGTGATATAACCCCTGCTTGAGTCAAGCTCACTGTGGGTCACAAAGGTAGTGACTTCATTTGCTGATATCTCAAGTACTACATGTCCGATTTGAACTGAAAGTTCACCAAATTGCATAGATATAGTTCCTCTTTAACATATGAAAATTAATTTTTTGCTGAAACCCTTCCTTTAATATTTTCCAAGGCATCTTGACTTCTAGTTACCCCCGCCCTCCCCCCCACACACATGCACACACACAATCTTTACAGTAGCCATTATCAAAGTGCAGTCACCTATTGTTATTGTGGATATCTATACCCTGTTGTTACTCACATGTTTGGGGAGATACAACAGCTTATTTAACTATTGCTGATCCGAAGTAAAATAATGCCCGGCAGCCCGGGTTATCTTGCATAAAGCTAACAAGTCAGTGATAAATATGGTGAGAAGTGGCGCCCGGGGATACGGTTGGGCGGCATTTGTATTATGACATCGCTGGCGCTGAAAATTAAGAAAATTTTACAAAGGCTTTCTATACATCTGTACATCAGTGCAGGGAAATGTTAGGAAGGAGAACCAACATTCTACACACACTTTGAAGCAATGTCCGTTCCCGACGGTAACCTTGGTTTTCTTCTCTAAATGTCTATCACAATTACCAGGATCAATTAGGATTTAGTGATCTATTGCCAAAATGACAATGAATAGATCTACCCCTTACATTGAACGGTTAACTTTTTGTTGCCAGTCGCCACACAAACATATAAAATTTTACACTTTTGTCTTTATTAGTCGCAATGAATGTCAATTCTCTTTACTTCATTGAAGACTTTCCACACAATTTACATTCGAGATTGCTTCTAAGTAATGAGGAATTTGACAAAATTGTAATAAGCTATTTAGACTTGAACAGTGCGTAAAAGCAGACGACGCATCAAATTCGTACAAGGTGGGCTACACAAAGGTAGTACATCATCTAAACTTTCATTGACAGTCGTTTTGCTTAAAATCTTGATTAAAGTTTGACCCCCCCCCCCCCGGCCGGTACAAACCTCGAATCAAAGCACGTCTTAACATGGGCGTCCGGAGGGGGTAAGGGGGGAACTTGCCTTCCACTGGAAAATCAAAAACTTGAAAAAAAAAAAAACGAAAAAAAAAAAATAAAGAAAGAAAGAAAAAAACGAAGAAAATATAACATCAGCATTTCTTAACAGTTCACTCAGTGTGAATTTCTACTCTCAAAACAGGAATTGAATAAAATATCAACACTCAGGCCCCAGCAGCCCCCCCCCCCAGCATATTTTTGGTATTTTTTAAAGTTTATATTTACGATATTGCTAGTGTTCCCCCTTTTTATATGCGGTAAATAGGTGCCATTTCCAGCGATCTGGGAAACATTTTGGGCCAAAATTTTCTTGCGCTCCGCGCCAACCTATGGTGGCGCGGAGCGCTGAGAGTGTCTATGGCTTTGCCACCCCCCCCCCCCTTGACAAATTCCTGGCTACGCCTTTGTCAACACTGTGTGAAAAGCATCTAAACTCTTTTCTGGGAGTAAAATATTTCCCATGAAAAAAGTTCGGCCCCCTAAAAAGTTTTGCCCCCCTGAATTTTTTCTGCGGACGCCCATGCGTCTTAACAAAGGCAATTATTTAAGGATTACTTGGGTGTGAAAGGGGCAGATCCTCATTAGGAAGGGGAAGTCAATAGGGCTAAAAAAAGCGAACAAAGAGACCTGTCAATCATACTTGTTCGTATTCGAGCACACGGTACAGTGGTACTCATACATGACTTTGTTCTCGTACTCGTACTTAAAGGATTTGAAAACCAAGTACTCGTACTCTTACCCAGGCATTTGTACTCGCACTCGTACTCGTACTCATGATTTTGTACTCGTACTCGTAATTTGAGATGTGTACTCATGAGTACAGACATCTCAGTCCAATTTTCATAGATCCTTTCTAGTTTAATTGAACTTGTAAGAATAGACGGGTTGGGAAATTCGGTACTTCCGGTCGGGCCACAAAGTCAAGTGTACCATGACAACGGCAACCTTGTTTAGCTCTTAGCGCTCAGCATGCAACACCCGCGCTGGGACACTGTATGCGTGGTACACTTCACCTTTGACCCATTCCCATATTGCATTGCGTGGAAACATTTCCCAACTCGTCTATTGTAAGCTTCCTATGCTCATCAACACAGACTCTATCTCAGCACATAAAAAATAAATTGTGTTGGAAAGGAGCAGCAAAAAAGGATTAAAAGGAACCTGTCGTTGAACAAACTGAAGAAATTACCACAGTGCCAATCTCTTAGGGGTACTATAGAGTCTTAAGAGTAGGCTATATCACTACTTATGGATACAAGTACGTTGGCCTCCTACTTCAAAAAGAAAACATCTTGCCTTGATGTAGTGTAGACCTACAGTGTTTGAAATAATTACCTAGGATCAGTAACTTGAGTCTACCTCTCAAAACTTAATAACTCAGCTGACATTATATTTAGTTGTCGACAAAAGTGTACTTTCAGTGATAAAGTTTTGAGACTGACTGACATGTTTGTATTACTCCCCCTTATATAAATTCTACACATGTACTCATAAATGTAGGCCTACTCATCCTCGTACTTGTACTCGGGTACATTTTTCTGTACTCGTACTCGTACTCGTACTACTCATGGCTTTGGACTCGTACTCGAGGCCTTGTACTCGTACTCGGGAGTTTGTACTAGCACTACAAGTCTGCTGTCAATCAAAGTTTGATAATGAAAGGGCTTAAATCGTTTTCAAGTACTTATTATCTTATCTGAAATATTTGGTTGTTGTATCTCCTTCCTATTACAGGTCCCTGATCAATGCGACTACGTTCATATGTGCATAACTGAAACTAACGTCTGCATGCCAAAATTACACAGTAATCTATACTGTCTGTAGCCTTTTGCCCGTCCAACATGGAGTCAAAGCAGTTAAAGGCAATAGGCAGTCGCCCCAAAATTGCTTCGAAAAATCAGCAAACTCTTGCAAAACTCCCCTTATCTGCCTCATATCTGCCTCTTATCTGCCTCATATCTACCTCTGAAGATGTTTTTGAACATAAATATTACAAACAAAAGGTAAAAAAGGAGTTATTCTCCATGAATTTGACAATTTAGTAACAAAAATATTGTCACATGATCAAAAAGAGCCACTCATGAATTAGGATGACGTGGTATACTAATTCTGATTGGGGTGACTGCATTTTCCCTTAAAGCTATAAATTTGAAGGAGTCGTATATACGATTCGATTAAAAAGACAAAATGTTTTGGAAGCAGTCTTCCGATACATTATGTAACGTTACATAACGAGGGAGGAGACTTGTGCTTTAGACATTTGAAGACCGATTGTTCACGGTGATGGCCCAATATGTGTGTAAAATGTTTTCTTACAAGCATACTTCAAGCCCTTATGCGTAAACGTAGATGTATATGTATATGTGAACGTTTTTCAGGCAGAGCGTGACTGTGCACGGGGGAGTGCCAGGCTCGCCGAAAAACAACATTCTCATGATAATCAATAGGTAAATTGCAAAATCATTCCCCGATCCGTCTTTCAAATGGCGTTAATCTCTAAACATCGCATGCTTCTGAGTTACGTTAAACAAGTATATAGACTCATAGGCGTAGGAAGCTTTTCGAGACAGGGGACTGAACCTTGTTTCGGATCGCCGTCCTGGGGGAAAATTTTGGGGTATTTGAGGGTCCTCAGATGCAATTTGGTGCAACATTTTGGACAAAATTACTGCAAATTTTTGACATTTCTTACAGAAGAGACAAATAAGGGGTTTTCATCCTTGGACCTTGGGGCGGAAGTAAACTTCAGCCCCCACATTTTTGACTGGGGGGGGGGCTAAAGCCCCTCCAGCCCCCCAGTTCCTACGTCTATGAAGTCTAGAGAGATAGAAATTTGTTTCACTTTGGCAGAAATCATGGATACCCCATGCCCTCCCCTTCCATTTTGAGCTTCCTTAAAGGTTTAGTTCATATTTCATAAAGTGGGATATAAAGTTCATTAGCAATTCATTGCACACTAACTTTGAACTACCAAATAATGATTTCACACAATCACACAATTTCAATAAAACTACACTACGGTATCATCGTGTTATAAAAACACAGTATGACCCTGTATATGCCAACGACATATATAAGCATGTTAAATATCCGTTTTCCCTTTCATCCTTTTTCGTCTTCTCCTTTCCTGCATTTCTTTATTTTCATTTTGTCATTTCACTTTTTATTTTCATATTTTTTATATTGCTAGCTATTTATTTCTCTTTTATTTTCTTTCTCCCTTCTTTTCTCTTGCCTTAGTTCTTCTATCTTCGTTTTATTTTTCTTCTGTTGACTGTGACTCGTACGCCCCATCACCCCGTGGATATGCGCCCTGCTATGCAGCCAAAGCGAACTGAGTTCCACCATAGATATTGAAGGAATTTCAATTTATTAAAATTCCACACAACTTGAGAAATGACGTCAAACTAACTCTTCTAAGCGTAATATTATTGACACCATGTATACCACAGTACAACCCCACGTTTGTAAGTTTAGAATTTCCAAAGGGATGACACACACGACAGCAACTCGTTTTGCACGTTAAGCAGGGCAGTGACTCCCCTGAACGCAGTGTTTTTTTCTTCGTAACGGTTCAATAACAATACATGGTAAGTATTTATTTTTTAAATAAAACTACATAAATACTTCTACGTAAGCATGCTACATGCCAGCAGTTTACATAAGTACCTCTTCACCCACTGACCTCATAATAATCATACGGAGCTGCCATCAGTTACAAATTACTTACAAAATTGACCACGCACTTTGTCCTACACTATTTTCAGATAAAGTGCAATTTGATGAGCTTAGAGTTCAAGTAAACCTTTTATAATAATAATAATAATAATAATAATAATAATAATAATAATAATAATAATAATAATAATAATAATAATAATAATAATAATAATAATAATAATAATAATAATAATAATAATAATAATAATAATAATAATAATAATAATAATAATAATAATAATAATAATAATAATAATAATAATAATAATAATAATAATAATAATAATAATAATAATAATAATAATAATAATAATAATAATAATAATAATAATAATAATAATAATAATAATAATAATAATAATAATAATAATAATAATAATAATAATAATAATAATAATAATAATAATAATAATAATAATAATAATAATAATAATAATAATAATAATAATAATAATAATAATAATAATAATAATAATAATAATAATAATAATAATAATAATAATAATAATAATAATAATAATAATAATAATAATAATAATAATAATAATAATAATAATAATAATAATAATAATAATAATAATAATAATAATAATAATAATAATAATAATAATAATAATAATAATAATAATAATAATAATAATAATAATGATATTTTAAATATCGTTTGTACCCGCAAGTTTCATTTTCACACGATCTTTGTACAATGATTACCTCGATATACAATACGTATACACAAATAAAACTGTGTTGTTACTAACATGAATCCCATTATTCTATTCATTCCTTATTTCAATTGATAATATCTACCAATGCAATGATGTGTCAAATTCTTTAAACAGGCTGGTGAATCACTCAGAACATGTGTAGTAATCCCGGGTACCTCTGTCCACAATTGGTGAATGCAATTTTATTGACATAAATTCAAACGATGCAGCTTCCACACTGATTTGTCAATGATTTCTTGTGCACACCTGTAGCTTGTGATGTAGAGCAACCCATTGAATCGAAAGGGCTGTTCGAGACGGGGGTATAGGCTGAAAGTTATTTTGGACCGCCGTCCTACGAGAGGTCTAAGGGGAGGGTTTTTTAATATTTGAGGGTCCTTAGATGAAGTTAAGTGCAACATTTGCGCAAATTTAAAGGAAAATTACTGCAAATTTTTGACACACTTCCCCCACCACATTTTTGATTGGGGGGCTAAAACCCACCCAGCCCCCGTTCCCTACGCTCATGCATAATAGAATAGTGTACTTAGCAGAATACGGCACTGACCAATTTAAAATCGTACAACTAGGTTAGTTCAGCTCAGGCGCGGTTTTACGGGGCCTATGGGCTTTAGCCCCCGAAATTTTTCCTAGCCCCCTCCCATTGGGCGAAATTTTATATAGGCTAGTAGTGTTGAAAACAGATATGCTCAGAAAACATGCCACATGGCTCTTTATCACCAGGGTCAATGGCAACGTATCCCCTCAAAAATTATGGCCCTATAACCGTGCCTGTTTAGCAACTCCTGGTAGGGAACATGTTCACAAATTGGAGAGTAGGCTGGGTGTGGGAGATAGTTTTAAGTTTCTATGAACGAAGGCGTTTAACCACAGAACGCTCACAAACTAGAACGGCGTGTGTAGCATTTAAACAATGAAGTTTATAGAGTGGAACCAGAAAAGAGTGCGGAAAAATGTTGACATCCTAAACACTGTGTTAAGAGTGTGTTCATTTCCTTCACTATGACGTCATTACAGGGAACAGATCTTTAAATACGAGAAAAAATGCAGGTTCTTATATTATCATGGTCGTGTTATTGTGTAAACAATAATCCTAACACGAAAACCATTTTACCCGGTATTTCTTCAAGTTCTATGGCACACCGTATGTTGCTGTTCCAACCAAATGTTTGTTTTATAATGGCGGTTTGTTGCGATATGACATATAAAGGTCACCACAGGGACACTTTATCTGAACCCGTTTCCCATTTTGCTCTTCTACACTTTCAATTCTTCCTTAGTTCTTATTTTCTTTTATATCTGAATATTTCCGACAGAATACGCATGGAAGCACCCACATGGTATCACATTACCAACGATCTCGATCATCAAGACTGTACATTTTAGGACGGTCTTCATTGTTTGCCCTTAACAAATTTGTTACTTTACAAAGTGAGTTTTCCACGCTCTGTTTTAAACCCGTCTAATATGGATTTAACGTTAGCTCCGAATTGACCGCGTTCATGTGATTTGTTATCTGTGAGGCTCATCTCTGTGACCGATGCGTTAATATACTGAAGTGTGATTTTTTTTATCAGATTCGGAGTTTGACGGGTATACCCCTCCCGTCATTTGGTTGGAACGAAATATCTTTCACGCCGCAAAAGTTGATAAACGAACGAAGCCCGGTATCACAGACATTCCTTTTTTTTGTTTGTGTTTTTTGTTCTTTTTTTTGGTTTTTTTTTTGGTTTTTTTGTTTTTTTGTTTTGTTTTGTTTTTGTTTTTTTTTTGTTCTTTGCTTGCTCCTTTCGCTTAGCCTTCTCCCTTTAATTTTACCAAAGACCTAACGACTATATATATGCAGACAAAATCATTCATGTTGGTTACGTGTTAGTTAAGGCGCGTGTGTGCGTATATGTATATGTACGGGTACGTTGCGTATCATTTCTGAATGGACCATTCCACAGGTTCCCCGTCTCCTCCAATGTCCAACGGAAATTGTCGCCTTTGTCAATCAGTGAAGTCACAAGAAAGTCGAAAATTAACGATCTCTCGGAACAGAAAAAAATGTGATGAAAAAAACTAAAACATGAGTAAACGAAAGTCTACATGTAATACAGACATAAAAAACATGAAAAAGGAAAATACTATTACCACAGGCCAGTAGCACGATGTGAAACAGTTGAACGGCAAATTGGCAAACGCCATAAACACGTTAAGTTTAAGTGAAAGGTTTTGGAGAATTCCTAAAGGAAATCAATTAGAAAACGTTCTAGTGGGACTAAGCATTAAAGTATCGGTGATTCTTCATACTTGCTTGTGACATGTAATTAATTTTTAGCTGCAGCTGAAAAGTTTCAGCTGAGCTATAGCGATCGTACGGGACAGCCAGAATTCTGCCACTTTTTGCGACATGAGTTGTCGATGCTAAGTATGTATATACACAATAATTAGTTACAAATTTTAAGGTTATTTGAGGTTGCGAGACTTCATTTTATGCAAACTTAAAAGCCCTCTGTCTCCAAATCTTATGGCGAAATGTGCTAAAATGATGGATTAATACAGTTTGAAAAGTGGTGAACAAAAGTTGTTCCTGGCAAAATCTTTTTGCTGTCATGTGAGGGGTTAAAAAAGGCCTCTTTAAAGAGCTTATTTTATGAAAAATCTAGGCCACTGCATACATTCCATTTAAAAAAATTATTGAAGAAAAATATTCAACATAGAACTAACATTGCGGTAACCAAGAAAAATATTCATAGAAAACAATTGTCCTAAAAGCTATTCACCCCATTCCAGCTGAGATACTGCATCACTGATGCACTAGCTTATTAGTTAAAAACAGACAGTCATCACCCCAAACTATATTTTTAGTGTGGGGGTATCAAAATTCTCAGTTGGTGACTGCTCTTTGATTGACATCAAAGTTTGAAAATTTGAAAGATGCAGAGTAGCTCAAATTCCACACAAGGCAGAGAGAGTGCTTTTATTACATTTTATAGCCTTGTATGCTCACCAGGACATGACCTTAAGCAATAAGACAGGTTTATTCCTGCACAAGGAGAAGCTTCATACAGTTATGGGAGGAGCTAGAAGTTGCATAGTTGGGAGAATTGGAACTGTCTGGGATGATGAAAATTCCCCTTTAAGTGGATCGGGCTGCGGCCTGCGGACTGTCGGAGTTCTTGCGACGATCATTCACCGTGGAAGGTGGAAGGCTCTAAATATATTATTTCTTAATAAAAGCTGCAGTTTTAAGCCAGTAATGGAAGTTTGTTTATTGCAAGATTTCCTTTGCCCCTCAAGGTAGTTACGATATCTTAATCATGTCTGCTTTTTAAGTTATCTACAGTCTAAATATTTACTAGCGAATTAAGTGTCCAAAAGATCTATTCAAACAAAAGAACTATTCGATTGTAGAAGGAATAATTTAAGCAATGCCGAGTTTTGAGCACTTTAGGAATAAATTTAAAAGCAACGAAAGTGCGGCCTTTAAATTTCTTGATTAATTAACTTTCAACTTTCAAAAACAAACCTTTTTAATTCACAACGTGGTTTTAAATTGAAAACGTTAAAAGCTTTTTGCTTGCTCGCGATTTTATAGTCCTACAACCGTTAAGTAATTGAATTAATTACTATCGAGTCCGCAAGCTCTAGCGGTAGGTCCCATACTATCTGTCGTATTAATGGAATCTATTATCGTTTTAACAATTTAAATGGAAAAAAGCAGTCGACCCAAGTTTTTTTCCAAAATCTGCTAAATCTTCAGTTCTAATCTCCTCTGATTTTCGCTCTCAAGTATCTTTCATTGTTGCTGTATGAAGACGTTGGATATTGAAAGTAAAAGAAGACGTTACTCGGCATGAATTAAGCAAATAAGTAGCACAAATATTGTCAAATGATTGATATGAGCCATTCGTGAATTAGAATGACAAGGTACAATAAATTAAATTGGGGAGGGGGTGGGGGCTGTTTTCCCTTTAAGTTTCGTTTCACCACTATCCGGACTTAAAAGTTTAAAGGACATTTATAATAAAAAAAGGACATGTATTAAAACATCAGTAGAAGCTATTAAATCTCTTATTTTCTTCATGAGTTTATTTTACAACAGAAATATTGCTTATGAATATGAAAGATAAACCAGGGATTTATTGGATGAATTCGTAAAAGTTTGTTAACAAAGGATTTGTCACGTGAGAAAATATTACTCCGATTGAAGAACAGCCGGGTAGGCTAAATCACGTCGAGGCAGTGAATGCACTTTCCATTAAAGAGGATAAAGACAATTCAATTTTCAGCTTATTGACGAAGATGAAGTGGAATTTTAAATCCATCATAGGTTTCCTTGTTTCGTCATATGTCGGTGCTAGTTGGCAGTTTCCATATATTGTGTGCAATCAAACCATGCAGACTTGTCATACCGAGGCTTAAATGGTATCATCCTCGTCCTCGGTTTCACTTAGTATACTACAACAATTCTTTAATTTCATTTTTAGTCGGTGCAGGGAGCTGCCATTGTCAATGGCAGCTCCCTGGTCGGTAGTCGGTATCAAGACTGGAAAAATTGTTTATTTCTCGCGAAGAAAGTCAAATTTTCCACAATTCCTTTCATATTTTCATGTACATTAAAGGTAAATTTCCCTCCAATGACCAAAATTTCCCTCAAACGACCCAAATTTCTTGGGAAGGAGTCTTCCAGCTTCCCAATATCTTCCACCCAGGGTCGGTATATCGGTAACCGAAGAAGCATCGAAAATCTGCGAATGTAAACAATTTAAGAGGCACTTTCTCTCTTCCCGTGGCTTTTTCCAAGGAGTTGCTATTTGACAAGTAGCAACTCCCTCCTTTTTCCTAACTAAATTGTTATGGACATATTGGGTAAAAATGCAATTATTTCTTAGGCATGCCCATAGCCTAAGGCACAAGAGCCAGAGAGTCCGGAGTCCGAAAAAATCCTATTACCCGGGAATACTATTTTGGTGGGGGCGGGATCGGGCAATTTCTTCTGGTAAACACGGCTCAGCCCCGTTAGAAAAAATGTCCCGTATGCCTATGCCTGTAATATCGAAAAGGGGGTTCCGACGTGGGATTCAGCCGAAGAAGGGACTGTGAAAATTACCGCCCACAGCTAGAGCGTTCATATACTATGAGAGTCTCGATACAGTGATATTAGTCCAACATTTTAAGTGTTACGACTGTTACTGAAAATTAAGGAAAAATTCATTGATGTTATGAGAGGAATTATAGGATTTAGATGTTATCCACATAAGAGATTAAGTGAAAACAGAGTTTGCCCAAATCATGGATCCCCCAGCCCCTTGTCATTCATACTTGAAGGGGAAATGAGTCACCCCAGTGTAGATTAGAGTACCCGGGTATCTCATTTTATGAATGGCCCTTGAGAATCATGTGACAATACTTTTCTCAATGAATTGTGAAATTCACGCAGAATCAACCCTTGGTTTACCCGTGAGTATGTAATGTTTATATTCTGAAATATCATGAAAGATACTTAGAACGGAAGTAAAATATTTTTGAGATTAAGCTGTTGTATCAAAATAAGTCTGGAGCGAATGCTTATGCCTGTGCTCATTTAGCCATGTAAACAGAGATCTTAGTTGTTCCTCTTGTTAGATTGTCCAGAAAAAAGATGAATGATAAACCGTGGATAACTCCTGGTATTAAGAAATCGATTTCTTATAAGAATAGGCTATACCGTAAATATATGAATAACCCTACTTATGTATTAAAAGAAAAGCTGGTTGCATATCGTCGTATTCTTAATCGTATTATTAGATCCACACGGTCATCCTACTATCATTCTATTTTAACAAATAGACAAAATACATCTAAAGAGCAGTGGACTGTAATTAATGATCTCATCAAAGGTAAAAGGAATCGTGAACCAAAAGTTATTCAGCATATCTCACACAATGGGTCAAAACTTTCTGATAATCCCGATATTGCTAACGCATTTAATGATTACTTTTCCACAGTTGGTGAAAAACTTAGCGATAAAATCCATTCTACCATCAATCCCCTTTATTATCTTCGTAATCCGGTTTCTCAGAGTATTTTCCTTACCCCTGTTACTCTGAGTGAAGTCCTTAATTGTATTAATGCTCTTTCTCTAGGTAAAGCACCTGGCTTGGATGGTATTTCCACCAATCTTGTAAAGTCGGCCAAGCATGTAATAGCCCCAGCCCTAGTTCATATCTTCAATTGCGTTTTTCACAGTGGTATTTATCCTGATGATTTAAAAATTGCAAAAGTTATTCCTATATTTAAGAAGGGAGATGATGGAACACCGGAAAACTATAGACCAATTAGCTTATTACCATGTATAAATAAACTCTTGGAAAGGGTAATTGAAAAACGACTCAGGCACTTCCTTGACAGTAATAAGTGTTTCTACGACTATCAATTTGGTTTTAGGGAGGGTCATTCTACGAATTATGCTTTACTAGAAACAGTTAACTCTATTCGATCACAACTTGATAATGGTAAAAATGTACTAGGTTTATATTTAGATCTTAAGAAGGCTTTTGATACTGTTGACCATTCTATTTTATTAGACAAATTACTTCATTATGGAATCCGTGAAAGAGCCCATAACATTATTTCATCCTACTTAAAAACCGTAAACAGTGTGTTTATGTCAATAACACCTTCTCCAGTTACTCAGAAGTCTCCACAGGAGTTCCCCAAGGTTCTGTTCTTGGACCCTTACTGTTTCTCATTTATATTAATGATATATGCAATGCTGTTCCTGATACTTCTACCCGTCTCTTTGCCGATGATACAAATATTTTCTTATCCGATAGAAATTGTACCGGTCTAATCCAAAAAGGTGTTCATACCTTAAGTAAACTTCATGATTGGTTTGACTCTAATAAACTCACTTTGCATCTGGGTAAAACCACTTACTCCATATTTCATTCTAGTAGTAAAGCCCACTCATGTTGTAACAATTTTGTTTTTAAGGATAGTACCATTAATAAGTCCTCTAGCACCAAGTATCTAGGTTTAATTATTGACGATAAGCTCTCTTGGGAAGAACACACAAAAGGTCTTTGTAATTCACTTGTTAAGTACACTGGTATTTTCTATCAGCTAAAGGATTTGCTTCCCAAGAAAACTGCTTTACATATTTACTATGCCTTTATTTTTTCCAAACTTCGGTACGCTGTTGAAATTTATGGTACCGCAAAAGCTTCAATCCTTAGGCCGGTTCAAGTTCTTCAAAATAAGTTACTCAAGTTATTAACTGGTAAACCTAGACACCACCCCACCAAGCAGCTGTATCACGAGTACAATTTATTTATGTTAAGTGACATCCATTTTTACTGTATGTGTCAAATAATCTATAGATACTGCAATAATATGCTGCCTAAGTCAATTTCCTCTGCAATTTTTCCTCTATGTAACTCAGTTCACAATAGGCCAACATCTGTAAGCACCCGCAACAAAGATCTTTTTATAGTGTCTCATCATAACACACCACATGGTAGATTGTTATTAAATAATTATTGTTACCGTTTATGGCAAGACATACCGCCCGATGTAAAATTATCTAAATCTTTAAACATTTTCCAAAATAAATTAAAACGTTATATACTTAATAAGTAATTTGTTTATTGTGCAGAAACTAAATTTACATACCTTGTACCATGTATTCCTACCTATACGTTATTTCTATTATTAATATTATTATTATTTTGTTATTGAGGTCACTAGCCTAGGTAACAGATTTCTGTTTTTCTAGTGTCCTTCAAATGATTTACTGCTACTTTGTTATTTCAGTGTTGTTTATGTACTGTTCATGAAATCATTTGTGAAATAAATTTGAATTGAATTGAATTGAATAGTCACAATAACGTATACAACTTTATTCTACAGGAACTGTGTTGTTAATGGTTACCTTGTGACTAAAGGAACTGGATAAGCTGTATAAGGAACATGTAATCATTTGAACAATTCGTTTCTCCAATATATGCATAAGCACCGGGTTATTCATTAGCAATACCAGGAAGACATTGGTTCACCAAGGTCAATATCCTGCTTATTTAATTTGTCATTTTTCGTCATATACCACTTAATCCAAAGTGGTTCCTTGTAAATGTTTCGTGTTATCCAGGAAAAGATTTCACATCATCCGATATCTGTCATGATGACTTCCCATGCTGACGTATCCTCGTCTTGTATTAGACCATGGGTCACTGCAGTGCTAAGTTAATATATTAGACTCTTTCAATGTTTTCGTGCGTGTGTTTATTTATTAGTATGGTGAGACACGCTCCTGTCGGAAACTGAAAAATCGGATACGCTGGGAAAGAACTTGTCTACGACAGAGTATGAGATTACTACATCGGAGTGTTGAAAAGCAAGCGCGATTAGATTAGGTTGGGATCAATCGGTGGCTTTGTAACAGCTTGAACCAATAACTATTTTCTCTTGGTAAATTGTCACCTAACACTTTATAAATCATTAGTCGTCACCAGTGAGTGCATAATGTGCCGTGAGTTATTGCTATGAATTATCGTCAAGTAGGGTCTACGTTTATTTATTATTCGGTGAGACGGACAACATCGGATATGCTGGGAAGAAGCCTACCCATCACGTTGTATACATCTTTGTTTTAACAAAGATAATTAAACGCACAAGTTCGTGGGAAGAAAGTATTCTAACTAGAAGTTAGATGCCTGAGAGTAATCAATAGCAACAGTAGCTGTCACTGAAAATTACAGTCCTTTTTGTGATAAATTGTTATCTTTAACACTTAATATATCATTATGTCGTTTTGTTTTATCAATACAGGCTGTGACGTCAACTGTTACCCACCAGAAGTAATTAAGCAACGCGATGATTTCATTGGTTATAACTGGCACAGCGGCTGAGACGTGACAATATTCATAGGAGCGATGTGTCTGGCATTCAGTTATAGGCCTAATACCTGCTAAGAGAGAAAGACGAGCTCCATCACTTTTTTTTTTCCAAAAGTCTCCATCACTTTACGCCGATGTTGCCTGGCGATGGAGATTTTACAAATCTGAAAAACGCTGCTCCTAACTTGAGCAACTTAATCGTACATCTTGAAGAAAGATTAGAATAATCGATACTTCTTTTGTCCAGAGCAGTATCCTCGCTTCCTTGGAATGTACTGCGATGTTAGATGAGAGCCTTTCAGTTTTCTCGGGAAAAAAATTGGTGCTTAAGACCATCGAAAACCGTAAGCTGGTACTTCTTATTATGTCTTTCAATTGCACTTAAAATACACGTGTAGAACATTCGTAGCCTGACAACGTTTATAAAACGTCTCGCTGAAGTGTGATTTTAGCAGTTACCTGTTATTCGTGACCAGGAAATAAAATGACTTTCCTCCACGAGTTTGATGGTGGGATCTTGCGGTAAACAGCCGAAGAGCATCGGAAACTTACTTTTCTAAAATCATCCCGTCTCGAGAAGCTTGTGTTTCGGAAGGATGGCTTACAACAACAGCAATTTTTCAACGGAACCTTTCACCCAAACGGTGACCCAAACGGCCTTCGAAAGCACCACTTTAAATATTTCTGGGTCTATAACCGTAACATATGACTACCCTGGTGGTTTCATTACTTTTCTTCTCGTCTCAAGCTTAATGTGCATCATATTTGCATCTTTCCTCGGAAATTGTCTCATATTTCTCATTGCTTACAAAAAACCAGCATTACTGACAATAGGCAATCGTTACATTCTTCATTTAGCTGTATGTCAGTTTATTATGACTGTGCTAGTGATGCCATGGACCTTTGTTTCAGTCATTGCCAAAGACTGGGTTTTCTCGGACGGATGGTGCGCCTTCACGGCATTCGCCAAGTCGCTTTTACTTACTTCGATCATACTAACGTTACTGTTAGTAAGCTTTGAAAGATACGTTTCAATCACTAGACCGATGGCTTACCATAGAAGTGTGGTGGTCAATTACTGGTTTGTATTCCTCGTGGGTGTGTGGTTAGTCGCCATTTCAATAGCCATACCGCCCATATTAGGCTGGAGTCACATCATTTACTCCAAGTACCAGTACGCATGCTCAGTTACACCAAAAGGTGCCGGATTTGGTTACATTTTGTTCTTGTTTTTCCTTGGATTTTTGTTTCCGTTTCTCACCATGAGTTTCATTTATCTCAAAATTTTTGTAGAAGCTAAAAGATTGATCGAGAGAATGCATCCCAAGCGGGACAATGATGTCGAGAGTAGCCAGCCAATGAAAGAAAGCACGCCCTCTAAGGAGGATAGCACGCCCTCTAAAGAGAAGGAGGAGAAGAATAAAGAGAAGTGGGTTCTTGACGAGAAGCGAATTGCCAATACTGGGATTGTGGTGATAGCTTCATATGCAGTCTGCTGGGTGCCCGTGTTCATGGTGATGCTATTTCACTTGGAGGGTACCCAACGTAGATGGTGGGTCACCTTGTCATCATGGATGGCAATGGCAAGCTGTGCAATCAATCCCTATGTTTACGTATTTAGAAGCCGGACTATGCGCAAACAAGCTTCTCTTCTATTGGCCAGATTTATCCGCAGAGATCTTTTTGAACTTAACTCCGATTCCTTGACTGGCCAGTTAGACAAGGGGAACACCTCGATAAAAGATAAGAAAAGAGGGTCCAAGGGCCGCTATAAAAATGTTCCAAGCTTTAAAAGCCAGAATTCAAGAAAGGAGAGTGGACCAAATACCGATACCCTGCAAACAACCATGTCCTCCAAATCGTCCAGTTTTTCTGGTTCACGAAGTGGTATGCAAGACGTTGCTGTATAGAAAGTGAGGACATTCCAATCTCGTAAAAGAGTGGTCGTGGTGGGTCGCGGTTGTACTTTACGAATGAAACTCTGTCAAAGTTGATTCGTTTTAATTTATCGTTTTGATTCTATGGCAAAATATTACGGACCTCACGGTTACACGATTGAACAGCTTTCAAAATGTAGGGTACGTAGTGATGGTTGAGCAAAATTTTACTAAACAGAGATGGCAGTGGATAAGAGGGACAGTTGTGCGTTATGATACGGTCAAGACAATTAGCTGTGCACGAAAGAAAGATGACAGAGTCATTACAGGAACAATTATACCAGGTATTTGAGCAGAAAATGTAAAAAGATTTCATCCTGCTGGTACAACCCCCTCCCAACCCACCCACCGTGAAATATCTAGCGTCTCGTTGAGACCACTAGTAAATTATGTGAACTGTTTGACAATGCACTATAGAGAAACATAACAGCAAGCCTGATAGATATCATTTATTTCGGTATCCAAGCCCCTTGCACTCTGTTTATTCCCGTCCTTTCCACTTACATAAATTTCTTCTGTTTCTCTGTTCAGTCCCGACGAAAATAGACGAGCCTGTATCCCCTATGAGTTTCAAATGACAAAACTAAATGTGCCCAGGATGTATAATATTACCCCAAATATTCATATTTACGACCATGTTTTCTTTCCACATAAACACTTGCTTTTTCCCCAAAATAGCAGTGTGAAGTTCCTTGGTAACGATAGGCATAAATTACACTCGAAAAACCGTCCATTGTGTTGAACGCAGTTCTCCCGACTGTGAGTGCAATGTACAACATTTTTGCAGTAATTATCCTTATGGACTTGGAGAGTACAACTGTCAGTATTGTTTTATGAGCAACAGTCAGTCGTTAGATTCAAATACTGAAGCCATCGACTACCAAGTCAAACTTCGCCTATATTTTATATTATGAGGAAGACGATTTTTTAAGCTGAAAGCGAAAGCATCATACGAAGCTCTTCGTTATAACTCATGGTATCGCAAATTTTAAATTTTCCAAGTAGAATGACATAAAGTAAATACTACTGGCGTCACGAATCATAAACATTTGTCGTCAAATCCCCTCTCTGGTATGAGGAGGTTGACCGACGAAGTTCAGCCTCTTTTACGTGGAGTTCTTTAATTTAAATAACAGTGTCTTCATTTCATATATATCAGGGTATGTTAGCTATGGAACAGGGGCAGCGGAAAGAAAACGGAGGGGGAGGGTGGGGATGGGTAAACCTGGATTTCCGTCTCTGAAAGATAAATTGACACTATATCTTAACAAATCGCAACTATTAGTTAGCCCGTAGTGTGCAAAAACTTGGGCTAAATATTCCTCATAGGTCGTTGAAAGTGACACTCCCAGACAGATAAATGTTTCAGGTACATTTCAAAGAATTTAGGGCTAAACATACTTTCGGCACTCTATTCTTCCCTTGGGGACTAACCTCACCACCCCATGTCCACAGCCACAGTTATGAGAGGTTATCGTACTCGTTGGGCCAATTATTTACTATAGGCTTGACCAAGTATTATTGGTTTTCACTTCCCTGCGATAGCGACAATTCCTATAATACGGCGCCCTCTTTACCACTAGTGCTGAAACTGAAGTAGAGAAGTACAAACACCCACCAGGGAGGTGTTATTAGCTAATAACACCTCCCTGCACCCACCATCGTAGGCAATTGTGCAATGTATGATACAAAATTCATCACTGAACTTTTGCCATATTTCCTTCTAGAAAGAAGCTTAACTTTCTTTTCCCTTTGTTGTATGATTTCACAATCATTTTGTCATGGATTAGTTTCGCCTGTTTTTTTATTTTATTTTTTATTTTATTTTTTTTTTTCGCTTTTAATTTTGTAATTGCGTTGTTTGATTTAGTCTCTATCCTCCAACGACAGAACGAGGATATGAAGAGAAGCTAAAACCCAATGGGATACTTGGTTAAGTCTATTATATAGGCTTCTTGTAGGCTATATGTTATTATTATAAACTTCAGTGTTTTCTCTGAACACTCCACTGTCCGGGTCATTTTTCACTTTGGCTACCTTTTGAAAAAAAACATAATTGGAGACGTTGTTTCTTTTTTCATTTTGAAATGTTGTTTTTTTTTCTTGCTAATTTGTTTTAGACAAATATCATTATTTTTTTTTCTAAAGAATTGTAACATTTATGATTTTATATAATAATTCTTCTGAGAGGACAAGGTGCAGCAGAGTCTATTATTTTGTCACGGTTGGTTCGCCGTTTCGTTACTCAGGGGTAGGAATAGCCGTCTTTTGTTACTGGGTTTTCTTTAAACCTCTAAAACGATAGCAGAACTTCATCGTTATTTACACTGTAGGTATACCAGTTACTGAGTAAGTTTATTTATATGATTTAATCTTTTGTAAAGGAAGTAATAATTCACCTTGGACCTTCATGTAAAGCCGTCCATAACAGCTGTCTTCATACCTACAATCACTTGTGTACACAATAAGTTAAATGTTTAAACCAGCTGACGTCATTACTGACGCTTTATATACAATTTGTATGTTGTCTGAAGTTATATCACAGCTTTTATCTCATTAATGACTCTCAAAGTTGAAGCTCGTGCCAATTGTTTGACTTGTCACTATGTGAAATGTATTAAATTAAGGGAATTTTAAGATGGGTGAATGATTAGTTTTTATTATTGGAAAATTATTGATGAAAAATAGTACAACCCAACTTGGGCAGAACATGATCATCCCTTCTTGACCTTTTGACTAAAATTATGTGAAGTATCCGTTCTTTTCATTCAGTATAAACATAAACAGGCCACGCAAAACAGACCCATTATGTAGAGGTCTGAAGGTTGAGAGTTACTGATCTTGTTTAAATTCTGTCCTTTTAAGGCACATAGCTGGTTCCGGGAGCAGAACTCCGTGAAAAAGCTGCGTTTGGCTTTCGCCCTTTGGATTCTTTTGATGAGACTTTATAAATAGTACTTTGACATTTTGACAGGTAAAGACAAGCCTGGGCGGTGATTCGTGGGGACGGAAAGGGGCAGACCGTACACAGCAATGTATTATATGTAAACCCAGACATGTACTTAATCATTTAATGTATCCGTGTGCGTTTTCGTGTACGTTCATATGTACGTATAAGTATATACGTACACCCATTCGTGCTACGTAATGTAAAATGTTCGCGCGAAGGCCGCAATGACCTTTCTGTGATCAAGTTACAAAAATAGCCTTAAACGTATAAATATCACAAAATATTATGTCCGTCGTATTATTGGGGTACATGATCTCAGGTTGCACCCCGCCCCACATGTAGGCCTAGTTGCCGCCCTTTGACGGATTGGCAGAATTGTAACTAGTGTATAAAATCCATGCAGGGTTAAAACATTCCGACCATTGTTCTGACTAATCCATTCTATTTTGGTATAGGCCTATACGTTCTTTAGTAGTATATGGAAGGCACTCATTTGATCAGTTAATATTTGCACAGTGAGTAAGATGATTAAAGTCAGTATACACAGCATTTTATTCCTGGTAAACTTTGTCATGTTTGTGAAATATTACTTACTGGGGACCGATGAAGTCGAGTCATCATGCTGTATTCAGGTACTGATGGCGCCCAAAGGTTTGTTTTATAAACTCCACTGTTCCATGGTCTAAGTGGGGTTTTAACTATCATGTTACAAAAACCTTATCTCCTGAGGCCGGTTTTAAATGCAAGAAACCCTGCATTTCCCTTGCAAATGTTACACTCCTTCACCGCAACTGTGCACCCATGAGGCAAAACTAGTAAAGTACCGCGGCAACATAGTTGAAAGATTTTAGAGGAAACATCGAACTGCTGAACGCAATGACAGCTTAGCGTAGAAGTCATCTAAAGTCAATTTTACTGCTTTGGCGACTCAATAAACCAGTTTTTCAGGAAAGGTGTTCGGGCCATATAACCAGCTTGTCAATGTTGGGGGAAAACTTTTTGTTTTCAGGGGAAGATGGAACCATCACAAGGATCCTTTATTCAAACCATGCATTTCAACATTTCATGAAGCATTTGGGGAAAGTATTGTAATCTGGAGGGCATTGTCCCAGAATGCCATCCCCCGTACCCCCTGTGGCTACGGGTCCGACTATGACATAAGTCCTTTGTAGCAAATAGTTTTAAATCAGTGAATATAGACCTTTTCAAAAGAGAGGAGTGGCAGACCGCCAGACCTGTATGCAAGAATTCTAACAGGGGTTCAAAAGTCAGAATTAGGCCTGACTTTCGGGGGAGGGGTGAAAAATCGAACTGAAGACCTTGGTACAAGTCTGTAATTCAGAGAAACAATAAACAGGGCAAGTAGGTGTAAGCATTCACAATTGTACGAATGCAATGGATCACCATGCCTTAGGGATCAAAATTTCAGGGACACGTTTGAAGGATCCATTTCCTAATCCCGATGGGGCCACTTTTGGAGAGCAGCTTTCTGATATCCCTGTGAGGTGAGGCACGTCCCTTAGTCCGTTACCTCCACTTGCCCACTATCTTTCTAATTTAAATCATGGCGTTACAATTTTTCATCTAACTACCGCGCTCTTCTTGAAAGGGTTTCTGTCTTGTTGTCGGTATCGGAATCGTGCAATGTCTAAGAAACCGCCGTAGATGCACGGGTACAATTGCCCCACCGCTCCAGTTTGCAAAGTATGGTCTTCGTTCATCAAAAAATAACATAGGCCTAAAGCAAGAAATCATTACGGTAAAGTCTCTAACTTAAGAAGGTACCATTCCTTCCATCTCACAAATTCCATAAATCTTTGACTGGGCCACTTGACCACTGGTAGTATGGATTAAAATTGTGTAAGGCGTCTTGACTCCTAGTTACTTTGCCCCCACCCCCCCCCCCACATGCACACACAAAATCCTTAGAGCCACCCGTGTCAAAGTGCAGTCACCTGCTGTGAACATAGGCGTAGGAAGCGGGGGCTGGGGGTGTTTTAGCCCCAGTCAAAAATGTGGGGGGATGAAGTATGCTTTCGCCCCCCTAAGATCCAAGGGCAAAAAGCCCTTATTTGTCTCTTCTGTAAGAAATGTCAAAAATTTGCAGTAATTTTCCTTAAAGTCTGTCCAAAATGTTACACCAAATTGCATCTGAGGACCCTCAAATACCCAAAATTTTCAAAAGGGCAGGGGTACCACCCTCCCCTTAGACCCTCCCCTAGGACGGCGATCCGAAACAAGGTTCAGCCACCAGTCTCGAAAAGCTTCCTACGCCTATGATTGTGAATATCTATACCCTGTTGTTCCTCACATATTTGGGGAGATATAACAGCTCATTTAAATATTGCTGATCCGAAGTAAAACAAGGCTCTGGGTTATCTTACAAAAAGTTAACAAATCAGTGATAAAAATTGGGAGAAGTGGCGTTAATCGGGGATTTGTATTACGACATCGTTGGCGCTGCAAATTAAGAACACTGTACAAAGGCTTATACATCAGTACGTGGGACTACGTTCGTGTGCAGGTGTGTGCATAATTGAAATGAACGTGTGCATGCATGCCGAAAATACACAGTAATCTGTGCTGTTGTGGGCTTTGCTCGTCCAACATGGAGTCAAAGCGGTTAGGTTATAACAAATTTCAAGGAGTCTTAGATATGCAATTCGATTAAAATGATCCCAAATTTTTGGAAGCAGTCTTCCGGTACATGAATGGGTAACACTACATAACAGGAAAGGCGACTTGTGCTATGGACATTCGGAGACAGACCGTTCACGGCGATGGTATGTATGTGAAAATGTTTTCTTATGGCATACTTCAAGCCTTTATGTTTATACATAGATGTATACGCATATGTGCATGGTTGTCACGAATGCTGGGCGCGCCAAGCGTGCCGAAAAACGACATTTCCATGATGATTAATTGATATACCTTGCAAAGTCATTCCCAGATTCGTCTTTCAAATGGCGTTTATAACAAATCCTCATCGCACAAGTATAGAGACTAGAAAGATAGAAATTTGCTTCATTCTGGCAGAATGCATGGATACTCTAAACAACTTTTGAGCTTACTTTAACGTTTAGTTTATGTTTCATGAGTATGAGTATGAATACTAGAATGAAAATATATAATCTCTGATTGTGGGTCAGACCGTCTAGTTGAGAGTGCTCGATGAAAGAAAGAGCGAAATAACTAGAAAGACGAAGCTAGCTAGTTCATAACACTATATTATTACACTAAAGATCTGTTTCGTATAGCCAGTGGTCAAGTGGTTAGAGCATCCGACTTGCAGCCGGAAGGTCTAGGGTTCAAATCCTGGCCTGGTCATACCAAAGACTTTAAAAATGGAACCTACTGCCTTTGTGCTTGGTGCTCAGCATAACCAATGGAGGAGGGAAAACAAGCCAGTGAGCCACAACTGGAAAAAAGGCCGTGGTCGTCTCGACTTGAACCAATTGGTTGGAAACTGGGACGTTAAACCTCATCTAACCTAACCTAACCTAACGTATAGCCAGCAAAGCCGATCACACTCGTCAGGTGTGTATAGCAAGTGACTGAATGAATGAATGGCACTGTTTTCCCCACGATGAACTTAGTCAAGAATGAAAATAACACATATATATTCTAATATAGGTTAAAATGTAACATATACACATATATATATATATACGTATACATTTATAAGACTGAAAATCAAACACACACACACACACACACACACACACACATATATATATATATATATATATATATATATATATATATATATATATATATGTGTGTGTACACGGAAGTGTAGATGTAACGTTGCGACTTCTAAATACAGAAACTGAAGAAAGGTGGGACCTACAATGGGAAGGATACTTGCCCGGTGGTCAGTTGTGACAAAATCCTTTCCATTGTAGGTCCCAGCAACAACCGGTTTAACATTCATCAGCATTTTACCTGTTCTTGAGCCAATGTTGTTTACGTTCTCGTATGTAAACGCTGTAATATACTGTACGTGGGAGAAACAAAACGTCGTCCTTCTGACCGAGTCACTGAGCACCTGAGGTCAATCAAACAGAACCACACACTTCAATCCCCCGTCAACATGCTCGATCCGTGACTTAATGGTTTCGGCGGCCATCTCGTGTTGAGGTTCCGATCATGACCGCCTAGCTGCCGAAAACCGTCTAATCATGAAACTTGGAACCCTGTCTCTATATGGTCTGAACGTTAGACCTGAAGTGTTATAACTCAGCAATTCCTGCATTGTTTTTACCTGTGGTAACCACTTAACAATGTCTGTTTTCCTCGCCGGTTTTTCCATGCCCAACTTTATTTTGTATTTTTAAATTGTACGTTTGGCCGTGTCAACAATCAGTTGCATATTTGCCACCTGATGAAGGGTTTAAACCCGAAACGTCGTGGAATTTTCACAAACTTTTAGCACTATTTACTAACTTCTTTTTTTACCTATATATATATATATATATATATATATATATATATATATACATATTTCAGAGTTTAATACATTTACATATGATTTACACGTTGTATATATTTTTATTTCAACAAAGGTAAACGCACGAGTTTATGGAAGAAAGTGTTCTAAGTAGAAATCAGACGTCTGGAAGTAATCAATAGCAACGGTAGCTTACACTGAAAACACAGAACCCTTTTTGTGATAAATTACAATCTTTAACACTTAATATATTGTTATGTCGTTTTGTTTCATCAATACAGGTTGTGACGTCAACTCTTACCAGCCAAAAGTGATTAATTAAGCAACGTGGTGATTTCATTCGGTTATCAGCGGCACAACGGCTGGAACGTGAGAATATTAATAGGAGCGACGTGTTTGACATTCAGTTATAACATCTTCTAGGGGAGAAAAAAGAAGCTCCGTCTAGGGGAGAAAAAAAGCTCCTTCACTTTACGCCGATGGATGATGCTTCGCAAAAGATCTTTTACAAAGTCTGACAAAGGCTGCCCCTAAGAGCACATCTTGAAGAACGATAAGATTAGTCGATTCGCCTTTAGTCCAGAGCTGTATTCTCGCTTCCTTGGAATGTACGCCGGTCTTAAGTAAGCATTTGATTCTTCTCGGGAAATAAATTGGTGCTTAAGACGATCGAATAAGCTAGGACTTCTTATGTCTTTCGATTTTACTTAAGATACATTTATCAGGGGCGGATCCAGGATTTCTGAAAAGGGGGGGGGGGCGAAGTTGTTCGAACTGTGATTGAGGGCACTATACCATCTAAGCGGAGCGCCACCATCGGTTGGCGCGGAGCGTATAAAATAATTTTTGACAAAATAGACCTCCCAGATCGCCGGAAATAGCACTTGTCAGGCTTGATAGCAGCCATCAAGAAGATCAATTTTTGTGAACAAAATGTAAAGTTTGATTTTATTTTATCACACATTTCTGTGAGGACGGATTGCTTTCAGCTGGTGTGACTTTTAGTCCAAGAGTTGTGTGATCGCCGGCCTGGGGGAGGGGTCTAAGGGGAGGGGGTGTCCCCCTCCTCTTTGAAAATTTTTGAAAAATTAGGTGTCTTTACATGCAAAATGGTGCCACACATGCTACCTTTTGAAGTAAATTTGTGTTAAAAAATTTACGTATTTTAGGAACTAAAAAAAAAAATCGGCATTAGTGGGGAGCGCATGGCCCAATGGCCTCCCCTCAGTGTACGCCACTGCGTTTACTATCTAAGCGGAGCGCCACCATAGGTTGGCGCGGAGGGTTCCAAGAAAATTTGAAGTTTTAATACATCCCAGATGGCCGGAAATGGCACTTGCCAGGCTTGATAGCAGCCCATCCCAACTGATGCGCACTGTCTCGTACGTATTTTTCGATTGGCTGATGGTATTGTATCGGTAATGTATCGTATTGATTGTATCTAATCATGTGTAGTAAGATAGCATGCATGTGAACGTCCCAGTAGACGTTCAAACTGATCTGCTGTGCGCTATGACTCCCATGCTTTGCGGTTGCTAATTGCAGCTTCATTCTCTATCACTCCACTCTCTGTCCTTCTCTCTAGCTCTTCTCCTTTCCGTTTTTCTCTCTTTTTTCTCTTTTATTTATTTATTTATTTATTTTTTTTTTTTGCATTTTCAAAAAGGGGGGCCGGGGCCGGGTCGGCCCCCCCAGATCCGCCCCTGAAAATGAGTGAACATTTGCAGCCTGCGAAAACGTATAAAGGTCCCCTGTTTTGTGAATTTAGCAGTTACATGTTATTTGCACTGACCAGCAAATTAAATGACTTTCCTCCACGAGTTTCATGGTGGGATCTTGAGGTAACCAATCGGAGAGGATCGGAAATTTACTTTTCTAAAATCATCCCGTATTGAGAAGCTTGTGCAGGATGGCATGCAACAACAGCAGTTATTTAACAGAGCCTTTCACCCAAACAAGGACCCAAACGGCCTTCGAAAGCACCACTTTAAAGACTTCTAGGTCCAAAACCATAACATATGACTACCCGGGTGGTTTCATTACTTTTCTTCTCCTCTCAAGCTTAATGTGCATCATATTTGCATCTTTCCTCGGAAATTGTCTCATATTTCTCATTGCTTACAAAAAACCAGCATTACTGACAATAGGCAATCGTTACATTCTTCATTTAGCTGTATGTCAGTTTATTATGACTGTGCTAGTGATGCCGTGGACCTTTGTTTCAGTCATTGCCAAAGATTGGGTTTTCTCGGACGGATGGTGCGCCTTCACGGCATTCGCCAAGTCGCTTTTACTTACTTCGATCATACTAACGTTACTGTTAATAAGCTTTGAAAGATACGTTTCAATCACTAGACCGATGGCTTACCATAGAAGTGTGGTGGTCAATTACTGGTTTGTATTCCTCGTGGGTGTGTGGTTAGTCGCCATTTCAATAGCCATACCGCCCATATTAGGCTGGAGTCACATCATTTACTCCAAGTACCAGTACGCATGCTCAGTTACACCAAAAGGTGCCGGATTTGGTTACAGTTTGTTCTTGTTTTTCCTTGGATTTTTGTTTCCGTTTCTCACCATGAGTTTCATTTATCTCAAAATTTTTGTAGAAGCTAAAAGATTGATCGAGAGAATGCATCCCAAGCGGGACAATGATGTCGAGAGTAGCCAGCCAATGAAAGAAAGCACGCCCTCTAAGGAGGATAGCACGCCCTCTAAAGAGAAGGAGGAGAAGAATAAAGAGAAGTGGGTTCTTGACGAGAAGCGAATTGCCAATACTGGGATTGTGGTGATAGCTTCATATGCAGTCTGCTGGGTACCCGTTTTCATGGTGATGCTATTTCACTTGGAGGGTACCCAACGTTGATGGTGGGTCACCTTGTCATCATGGATGGCAATGGCAAGCTGTACAATCAATCCCTATGTTTACGTATTTAGAAGCCGGACTATGCGCAAACAAGCTTCTCTTCTATTGGCCAGATTTATTCGCAAAGATCATTTTGAACTTATTTCCAATTCCTTGACTGGCCAGTTGGACAGGGGGAACACCTCGATCAATGATAAGAAAAGAGGGTCCAACCGTCCAAGGGCGGCTACCAAAATGTTCCAAGCTTTAAAAGCCAGAATTCAAGAAAGGAGAGTGGACCAAATACCGATACCCTGCAAACAACCATGTCCTCGAAATCATCGCCCGGTCTTTCCAGTTCACGAAGTGGTATGCAAAAAAGTTGCTCTATAGAATCTTAAGACATGCCAAGCTCATAAAAGCTCGGTCATAGAAGGTCGCAGTTTTATTTTACAATACTGATACTTTGTCAAAGTTGATTCGTTTTAATTTTATCGTTTTTTTTTCTATGGCAAAATGTTGCAGACCTTACGGCCGCAGGATTATCTCATATCACAGCCTTAAAATATAGGGTATGTAGTGATGGATGCTCTAAATTTTAATGGACAGAGATGGCAGTGGACAAGAGAGGCAATAGTGCTTTATGATACGGTCAAATCAAATAGTTGTACACGAAAGGAAGGTGACAGAGTCATTACACGCACAACTACCAGGTATATGCGCAGAACAGATTTCAACCTGCTGGTAGCACTAAACAGTTCCATACTCCCATATACAAACCCCTCCCCCAGAAGCGGCGGAACGGACAAAAACATTGAGGGCTGAGTGCTAGCAAGACCATCTAAGCGTAGCGCCTCCATCAGTTGGCTCGGAGCGGACAAGAAAATTTTTGGCTTTACAAACTCTCCAGATGGCCGGAAACGGAACTTCTCGAGTGTTCTAAGCTGCATGTACGTACTCAGCCTTGAACATGGATCTCATGTCTGCAATCTCCCTGCGGTCCCCACTTCTTGGAGCACTTGGCAAATATTGGGGGGGGGGGGCTTAGCCCCTCACTTTTTTCATTGAGGCTGAGCCCCCAAGACCCCCCCCCCCGTTTCGCCGCCACTGCTCCCCTTCCTAACCCATCCAAGAGCAATTACCTAGAGTGTCAGTCGTCAAATTTAAATAATGACATTAACGACTACCAAAGCAGAACCTTTCCTATGTCTTATCGACATCATAAGTAGAATTTTTTCTTGCCAATTGGTTTTAGACAAATATCATTATGTTTTTTCTAAGGAATTGAGTATACTCAGTGTCCTGAGAGGACACAGTGCAGCAGAGTCTGTTATCTTGCTAGTTCTCCTATTCCGTTTGCCAAGGGTAGGGATTGTCGTCTAATGGTACTTTGTTTTCGTTAAAGGGGCACATTGAGTTGATATCGATAACTTAACGAGGGTGTTGGAGAGTACTACCACATGACAATGATTATTATTAGCATAATTAGTCAAGTTTCACATCCAATAGTTACGCATAAAGCTAAAATTTCGAATTTTTTGGTATCCTGGCTTGTAACGGTTGTGTGCATAAGTTGAAAGAGTGTCTGGTCACGAATTTTTGAAAACCGAATTGAATTGTTTATTACTCACTTATGAAACATTTATTTGCATGCAAGATGTGGGGATTGTTTAAGTTTGACCATTTGTCGTTAGTATGTGAAGAAAACTTAACAGGTTTGGCAAAATTTGGTGAATTTCCTTGAACCAACTCAATGTGCCGCTTTAAACCTCTTCCAACTTATTTTCCAGACTAAAACGATAGTAGAACTTCAACGTTATTTACACTGTAGGTATACCAGTTACTGAGTAAGTTTATTTATGTGATTTAAACTTTTAAAGGAAATACTAAGTCACCTTAAACCTTCATGTAAAGCCGTCCATAGCAGTTGTCTTCGTACATACAATCACTTGTGTACACAATAAGTTAAATGTTTAATCCAGCTGACGTCATTATTGACGCTTTATATACAATTTGTATGCTATCTCATCAATAACTCTCAGAGTTAAAGATCATGCCAATTGCTTCACTTGTCACTATGTGAAATGTGTTAAGGGAATTACAAGATGGGTGAAAGATTAGCTTATTTTGTTGGAAAATTACTTGATGAAAAAAATAGTACAACTTGAATCAGATATGATCGCTTCTTGACATTTTGACTGAAATTTTGTTAAGTATCTGTTCATTTCAGCCATTCTAAAATAAACCAGGCCACGTAAAACTGACCCATGATGTAGAGGTCTGAAGGTCGAGAGGTACTGGTCATGTCCTTTGAAGGAACGTAGCTCCTTCGGGAAGCAGAACTCCCTAGAAAAGTTGTGTTTGGTCTAAGCCCTTTGGCTTCGGTTCATGAGACTTCATAAATAGTAACTTGACATTTTGATAGGTGAATACAAGAGTGGTGATTCGTTGGGACCGAAAAGGCAGACCGTTCACAGTAATCTATATATGTAAGCTAATACATGTACTTAAACATTTGATGTATCCGTGTACATTTTCGTATACGTCTATATGTATGTATAGGTATATACGCACACTCATTCTTATAAGTATAGTGTCCACGTATACTAAAAGGTTCGAGCAATGGCCTCAATGGCATTTCTCTACATCAAGTTATAAAAATAGCCTTAAAGTTGCAAGGGCGTGGATCCATCTCCAAAGGTGGGGAAGGGGGGGGGGACTTTTCACCATTTGCGAATAGCCGTCCTGGCCAAGGGGGTGTCCCCCTCCCCTTTAAAAAAAAGAAATTGGAAGGTGTCTATTTGGCAAATGGTGCCATACTTAGGCGCAATGTAGCTTTTAAAATTTAGTGTCAATTCGTAATCTATGTTATTTACACCTGTTACGTAAAAAGTTGGAACCCTGTCATCGTCATGTCTCAATCCAAAATCAGAGATCGTATTGGCTGATGTTCAGTAAGTATCGTAAAACGTACGATCATGAAAATCCCATAAAACATCATCGTATTTGGCTGTGTTCAACCTTATAAATACCACATTGTTTTTTTCATATGCGCTTAGATACTTCGCTGATCGAAAAACAGTGGTAAATACTATCAAAATGTGCTTGAAAAAATTGGTTGGCGAGATCATTTAGCTCCAAGCTACGGGGTGCACAGAAATATTACAAACCATTCCTTTTCGCTACCCGTACAACGATCAAATCGCTCTATTTTTGTACCTAAGCTTTATTGTTATTATCATACAAGTACTGTACTTTTTGAATCATTGTAAATCGATCTCAAGATAATTATGGAAGTTTTCATCATTATTGAAAAATTGGGGGCTTTTGGAATTGGCCTCCACCCAAGAAGTGAGGGGGACGCGTCCCCCCCCCCCTCGTCCCCCCACGATCCACGCTCATGTAAACTTGTAAATATCAACCAGAATATCTCCGTCGTCCAAGTATTGGTTTCGATAGACACATAGGTATTCCCCAAAAATCATATTATTGAGGCACATGATCTTCTACACCCTGCCCTCCCCCCCCCCCCCCCCCACGTAATTGCCTCCTTTTGACGAATACGCAAAATTGTAACTAGTGTATAAAATCGATGCAGGCTTCAAACATTCCGACCAGTGTTCTGACTAATCCATACGTCCTGTAGTACTCAGAAGGCACTTATTTGATCAGTTAATGTTTACACGGTGAGTAAGCTGATTAAAGCCAGTATACACAACATTTAATTCCAGGTACACTTTGTCATGTTTGTGTGAATATTACTTACTGGGGCCCGATAAAATCGAGCCATCTTGCTGTATTCAGGTATTGACGGCGCCTACAGGTTTGTTTTACAAACCCCACTATTCCATGGTCTAAGTGGGGTTTAAAGGCAATAGGCAGTCGCCCCAAAATTTGCTTTGAAAAATCAGCAAACTCTTGCAAATCTCCTCTTATTGCATTACAAGCAACTCTGAAGACGTTTTGAACATAACTATTACAAACAATAGGTAAAGCAAGGAGAAATTCTCTTTGAATTTCTCACACTTTACTTACAAAAAAATTGTCACCTGATGAAAATAGGCCATTCATAATGAACTAGAGTGACGCGGCATACTTACCCTGATTGGGACGACTGCCTACTGCATTTAAGCTATCATGTTACGAACCACATCTCCTGAGGCCTGTTTTAAATGCAAGGAGTCCCACAATGCATTTCTCTTGCAGATGTTTATGTAGATGAAGTATGTGTTTGGGCTCACTACTTTACCTTAACTGAGCCCCCACAGGCAAAACTAGGAAATTGAGTACAGTAACCCAGTTGATATCGAACTATTGAACACATTAACAGCTTAGCCTAGTAGTCATGTTTCTCGGTCATTTGAAGTCACTTTTACTGATAATTCTTCGACGTAAACTACTAATTTTACTGTACGTAAACCGCAGCTCAATCAGCCAGGATTTAAAGATGGTCGGGCCATATAGCCAGCTTGTCAATGTAGGGGGCAAACTTTTTGGTTTTAGGGAGTAAGATGTAACCATCACAGGGGTCCTTTTTGAAACCATAGATTTCAGAAGCATTTGGGAATAGTATTGAAATTTGGAAGGCACTGTACCAGAATGCCACCCTCCTCCTGTGCCCCCTGACGCAAGCCACGGGTCGGACTATGACATAATTCCTCTGTAGCAAATAGTTTTAAATCAGTCAGTAGGGACTGTTAAAAAGTAGAGGAGTGGCACACTCTAGAAGGACAGTATCTTCTAGCATAGTATGTAGGCCTACTTCTGTTTACACCATGTGAAATTGTTGGTACTGTAAGAGACATCACGGTGTTCTCCGTTTATTTCCATTCTTACGGTGTAGGTCTATTCACATGCACTCTGTTTTACAAGTCAGTTCTTGCATTTACAGATGCAACGCATTGTTTTTTTTTTCAGCCAGTCTTGAGCCGTTGTGTAACGTATGGTGTAGGAGTCTGACGCACATGGAGGCAATTAAGTCGTAGTGTCCCATCAGGAGACGTATGTAACGTAGCTCATTTTCTTCGGGGAGCAGAACCCCAGCGAGGAAAAAAACGCTTTTGTCTTTCTTCCTCTGACATCCATCTGAAGAAACTTTAAAAAAAATGCACATTTGTGTGTGTGTGGGGGGAGGGGGTGCGTCAATGTGTGTGTGTGTTTGAGACGCTTGGTAGCAATCATGGATTCTTTTCATACTTGAGATATAAAATTAAAATATTGAGAGAAAGATCCCTATTGTTTTTGGTGGAGGTCAAAGGTCATGTGAGGTCACCAGAGGTCAAACCCGAAAACATTGGAAACACGATATATTTAGGTGCACGAAGCATGGATCTTTTTTATACTTGGTGTATGGATGAGTTATAGTAGAAAAAGTGAACCCCATCAATTTTGGTAAAGGTCAAAAGTTATCTGAGGTCAGCGGAGGTGAAAATACGAAATACTTAAAAACTGCTTGTAAACTCGGTATCTCGAGATTCCTATGCTTTTAAGTGGAGATCAGAGGTCATTTGAGGTACACACACTGATTCGGTGTCAGCAGACCTTCCCTTAATGGGGTAATTAATGTGTAATGAAAAAATTGAAAAATTAAATAGAAAATGAGGAAAATTTCACACACCATTGCACCCGTAAGACTGCATCATGCAAACAGAGGAAGCTGCTCAAATCGACTCCCAAACACGTTTCTCATATAGTTAAGAATGCAAAGAGCGCCACCATTCAACCGAGGTATTCCTCCCAGCAATCTACATTTTAGGACTGAAAGTTACATGTGCGTCTAAAAAGGGGAACCACTCCGCTCACATAACAGCAAATCCTCGTAAAACGCCTAGCCATGTACAAGCTCAATGGAGAGACGCCATGAGAACGGCGTATTTTTAGAATTTCTACAAAATGTTAGTATATGCAGCCTACAATTGCACCAACCGTCAATGCACAACTCGTCGTTAAACGCTACATACGGTACTCGTAAGTAGTTTTAAAAACTATTTTTTTAAGAAAAAGATGTAGCCTAAACAGACAATATATGATGATGTCACGGTTGATAAACCCCATACCATGATCAATATGTGTGTGTGTGTGTTAAGTATATTGTGCGTGTTAAACGCTGGCACTTTTGTGCGCAGGAATAGACGAATAATGATTAAGTTATACATTGCTACGACAGTGAAACGATGTTTATCACAACCAGGCCCGTAGCCAAAATAACCAATTTGGGAGGGGAACATGGATGTTGGACTTTCGCCGGCCTGGGGGAGGGGTCTAAGAAATTTTTGCATAGTTTAAGGACTCTAGATGCAAAATGGTGCGCTTTTTCCCACACTTTTCTTCCTATATTTGTATTCCGATAAGGCTGGTCTCGTAATAAATATTTCCTCCTTCACTGCAAGACCTTTTATTGCAAAATTTTGGGGGGCACGTGCCCACGTGCCCTCCTTGGCTACGTGCCTGATCACAACGCTCACAATAAATCGTATACTGTAGCGTTTCGCATAGTAACATTTCCGTGTACCGTAGTTGTTGTGAAGCTTGCAACTGTGGGGCTTGCATTCCAGGGGCTTCCCCACCTGTTTACCTACAGTAGCTGTAGCTACCGGGATACTCGTAAGTGCGCCCAGTTGGCAGGTTGAGAGTGTGAGTGTCTGAACAATAGTGTACGTTCCCCCGCTCCTTCCATTTGTCATGCAGCCAGCCAGCTGAAATGGTGTCGCGCACCACCAGTGGCGCGCGCCACCGCTCCTTCCATTTGTCATGTAGCCAGCTGGCTGAAATGGTGTCGCGCACCGCCAGTGGCGCGCGCCGATAGTTGAGAAAGCCTACAATACTGATATGATTGTAAAGAAGTCAGTGCTCACTAGCAGTTTAGGCGTAATCCTACTGTCCTACGTTTCTACGGGCCAAGTTCTCGATACTATATGCTCTAAAGGCCAGGTGATGGTATGGTTTTGACATAAATGCATGGGTGCTGGAAAGCAGAGAAACATCTCTCCCCCTTGATTCGTTTTATTTCGCAAGTTACTTCACAGTCGGGTTGTTCGTAGATAAACTGAAATAGCAAAGGCTGTAAAACAGGTCTGTCAAAGAGAGAAATTTAGGGAGTAAAGAACGAAGAAAATTATGAATAAAAGAATATATTCAAATATGTACAATGTTCAAATATACCTTACGAGAAGGGTGAAAATGAGAAAGGCATGCGAGCAACACAACAAAGTCTGAGAGACCAAATAGATCTCCGCTATAAATAAGTCCCTTAAGTATTTCTTAGTAGGGTCTAATAGATGAAAATAAGAACATGTATTTTTAAAGATTTTCTACAGTGTCACATAGCGATCTCCGTAGTTTTATTCGCGATTAATACAAGCTAGTATAATGGTATTCACAATCGTTGGTAGGACTTATTTCCCTATGGATAAAGTTAATTTGAATAAAATGTAGGCACGCTGGACGCTTACTAGGAAGTATGTACTTCCATTGTTTCTCACAAAGGTTTGCACATGGGTTCTAGCTGCCTAGGAAAAAAGAAAAAAAAATGGCTTGGGTTAAAAACGAAATCAGGGCGTATAGAATTACTCTACTTCGCCTCAGGGAGTAAAGAAGTATCTTGAGAGGTAGTCCCAGGGTCCCAGGCAGTGGTCTACATTTACAGAGCTTTGCAAAGGTTGTTAAGTGTGTTGACGGTATCGTGTATGCGTATGAAGGTCGCAGAAAGCCTGTTGCCAGCAGGGTCGGGCAGGTCCGGTAGAGGCGTTGAACCGTTTGTGTCGTGGCGTGAGACGGAAGGTCCGCTCAACATGCCTACCATCTGATGGGCTCTACCTAAAGTGCTTGCTTTACTACTGTACCGTTGTGAGTAGTTTGTTACATTCTTTAAAAATAACTCTACTGTACCATAAGGCGAATATTCTGTACACTCTATAAGAAAATGGGGATGTTGTACCGTTTGAGTACCTGATGGT